>PVJA010048048.1:0-14373 GCA_004027025.1 Myocastor coypus | reverse complement strand
TTTTTTTTTTTAATTTCTTTATTTATTTTCTTGTTTCAGAACCTTTATTTGTTTATTCACTCATTCTTATGGCTGGCTCAGCCCGCCCCAAGGGCAGGGCTGGCACAGCATGTGGTGCCGGGGATCGAACCGCGGTCCCTGAAGCCGCCCAAGCTTTCCCAAGCAGGCGCTTTAAACCACTGAGCCATCCCGCCGGGCCCCTGTAGCTGTGTGATCTTAAGTGAGGCACTTAACCTCTCTGGGCTTGAACGTCTAAGCCAAAGTAAGCCTTCCCTTCTCTCAGGCTGCTGGGACCTGGGGGCTGTTTGCTACACAGCATAGGCCCGACCGCTGACTAATGCACTCTGCCTCCTGGAGCATTGTGGGGAGCTGGTGAGCAAAGCAGCAAGCAGTGGCAGATTCTTCTCTTCCTTCTCCTTCTTCTATGATACTGGGGATTGAACCCAGGTCCTCCACACTGACCTACACTCCCAGCTTTTTTCTTTGAGACAGGACCTCATTAAGTCATTAAGTTGTAAAAGCTGGAGTTAAACTTGGAATCCTCCTGCCTCAGCCTCCCCAGGTTCTGGGATCACAGGCATGTGTCATCATACCCAGTGTGGCCTATTCTGAGGATCTATGGCACTGTGTGGGTCTCCCACTCCATGCTGCTGCTGGCCAGTGGGGACAGGGTGAGGGTGTGGCTCCCCGTCCCTCCCTGGGACATGGCCGTGATGCCTGCTCTTCCCTTGGGATGGAGGTGAATCTGGGCTCACTGGATGTCTGGCAGGAGGACCATGGAGACCAGCAGGCACCTTGAGGTGGCAGAGGTGGCCGCCGTGGGGAGGCGGGATCCCCGAGGCCTGTCTACCCCTGGCCATGGGGCATCCTCCTCCCACCCTGCCAGGCCCTGGCCTTTAGCTCCTTGGCACCTTGGCGGCCACCTCTGCTGCCCTTGCGCTCTGTGGGGAATGAGCTTGCCGAAGCCCAGGGTGGAAGCAAGGCCGGGCCCCTGCATGGGGAGCCTCTCTACTCGGGTGAGGCTGGCAGGTGACAGCCCAGCCACTGCAGGCCTGGCCTCCCTCCGTCACCTTCCTGCGGCCGAGCAAGGCTTTTTGTCATCCAGGAGGCCGGGCGGTCCCAGGTCCCCATTTGTGTCCCCTCATTTGCAGGCACTGAGCGAAACCGTGCCACCCGTCCCCGACTGGGCGAGCGCCGCGACTCCAAGCACGCTATGTCCAGTCCCTTCCTCCACAGAGGCGCATATTATAATTAAGAGGTAATGTTAGTGAAGCAGAACGCTGTCTCCGCAATGCCGGATCCCGCAGCTCAGAAATGTCAAGGCAAAGTCACGGCATTTATCAAAAATAAACGTCGGCGGGCGGACACAGGTTTGATGTGCAGCGAGGACATCCATGCACCCGTGGCGGGAATGGCGCAGTGGCGCATGCGGCCCCCCCACCTCCAGACCGTTGGTGCGGGCCTATGAGGAGTGGGTGTCGAGGCCCGGCCCGGTGGCCCTGCTCAGCCCCGCCCTGTGTGATGGTGGCCTCTGGTGGCCCGCTCCCGCTGGACGGGATGGCTGCTGCAGCTGTTGGCCACCCGCTGATAGGTGGCCCCGGCCTCCGGCAGCCAGAGGCCACTCCTCCTGCTGCACGTCCCTGGGAGCCAGGCTGATGACAGTGGCGTCACCTTGAACAGCGTCAGTGTCCACATCACTGGCCAGGAGGGAAGGCAGCCAGCACTGGCAGGGACACCGGCGACTGTTGTGACTGGACCCCAGGCTGCCACTCCCCAGCAGCCATGGCAAGCGCCCCAACATCTCTGCTGCCACCCTGGCATGCTCAGCCTCATCTTCAGGGTGCCTCGTCCCCAGCCCCTCCTCCAGGAAGACTCCCAGTTGCCTTCCTCTGGGCCATGGAGCTGGGTTTTGTGTGTGTGCTGTAGGGCAGTTGAGGTACAGACAGGCTTGTGCAGGAGCATGTATCAGTCACCTGCTGCTGTGTAACAAATGGCCCCAAATCCAGAGATGTGGGTGGTGGTGGAAGCTGGGAAGACCTGGGCTGTTCTCCTGCTTCCTGGGCTCGCTTGCACGTTCCTGCCACAGCAGGCAGCCTGGGTGTCCTTGGGAGGGTTGATGGGGATGGGCGCAGGCCCCATCTCGTCCCTGACAATGAGTCTGACGGAGGGCCTGTTGCTGCTGCTGGCCAGCATCAGTTCTGAGGCTGGTTCAGCTCAGTGAGGGGCATAAGAGACTGGTGGAGCGTCTGAGAGGGTGTGAGGGACACAGTGTCACCCAGCACATTCCAGCCACCATATGTGTCCACAAAGTGCTGAGTTAGGATAGCAGTTCTGGCCGGGCGTGGTGGCGCACGCCTGTAATCCCAGCACTCGGGAGGCTGAGGCAGGAGGATCGATGTGAGTTCGAGACCAGCCTGGGCTACAAAAGTGAGCTTAAGGCCAGCCTGAACTGCATAGTGAGACCCTGTCTCAAAAAAAAAAAAAAAAAAAAGGATAGCAGTTCTGGCAATGGCAGCGGGGTTGGCAGAGGAGGGGACAGGCGTATGGGGTGTGCTCTGCAGAGCTGGAACCTGCACCCTCCGCTGGAGCCTCTGAGCCGCTGCCCCACCACTATCTCCGTGGTCCTCCTGACTCGGCCTCCCCAAGTAGCTTGGTTAAGGGTGTGCGCCTCGACCCCACACCTGGCCCCACTTTGGGTGACTGTGAGTCGTGCTGCTGAGGACACTGTGCCCAGCTGTCCCGAGCTCCCAGTTCTTATTCTTCTAGGGCTGGACCCAGAACCTCAGGGACTCTGGGAACAGCCTGTCCTATCCCCCGGGGCTACTAACAATCTCATTTGATAGGCAAGAAAATGAGGCCCAGCAGAGGCCTCGGCAACAGCGGAAGGAGGTGCTCTAGCGTGAGTGGCGTGGGTTAGGATGGAAGGCAGCAGGCTCGCCCCAAGGTGGGTGCTGTCTTACTGGGCTCCTGTCCCTTGGGCTGCTGGTCTCGAACTCAGTGCCGGTTCCCCGAGGGACAGGCTGTGGCAGGAGCTGGAGGCAGCCCGTGTGGAGGCAGAGGACGGGACTCTGAACCCTGGGCGACGGGCTCCGCAGTTCTCTGGTGTTGACTAAGTTCAAAGGGGAAGCCATAGCTTCAGAGATGCCGGCTGGTGAACGAGCGCCTCACAAAAGAACTCCTGCACGCCCACCCGTGGCCTTGAGCAGAAAGCCCTGACCCCCGAGGGACGGGCTGTGAGCATGCGAAGTGAGGGCGGAGCCTGCGCAGCCACTGAGTTAGGTATTAGAGTGAAGGGAAAGGAAGGGAGGGGAGGGGAGGGGAGGGGGAAGGGGAGGAGTGAGGGTGGGAGGGGTAGAGGGGAGGGGAGGGGAGGGGGAAGGGGAGGCATGGGCTAGGAAGAGAGGTGGGGAGGGGAGGACACCTGGGCTCAGAGCAGCAAAGAGGCTGCATAGCCGACAGCACTGAGTCAGGAGCACAGCTGTGCTGGCTGCGGCCTCCTGCGTTGCTCCTGTAGTTCATTTTACTGAGCACCTACTAAGTGCCCATGATTGGCCTGGCAGGCAGAGAGGACCGAGAGAGAAGCTGCCTGTCTGCCAGCGACCTCCCTTGAGGCTCTTTCTCTGCACTCCAGTTGCAGCCGCCTCCGGACAGAAGCCTCAGCAGCCTTGTAGATGCGGGGTCAGAGGGGCGCGGGGTGGGGGAGTGGAGGACCCTGCAGGGTCCGTGTCCTGGGGGGCGGGGTCTGCTGGCTGTCCCACACCCCTCCCGCGCTGCTGGAAGACCCTGAGTGATTTAATCCTGGCCTGTGCAGCTCAGGGCTCCGCGGCAGAACGGAGAGCTGTGACAGGGCCATTCATCTTGCTGGCGGCTTCTGATAAAGCAGCGCCAGGAGCCCGTGCTGAGCGCCTAGCCGAGCCGCAGCCCCGCCACCTGGAAGTGGCCCAGCGTCCCGGAAGCGGCTGTAATCAGCCGGGTCCTCGGCGAGAGGAGCCTGACCCCTGCAGGTCATGGCAAATGCGGGGTGCTCTGAGGTGGAGCCTGGGCAGCTCCGTGGCCTCCCCCGGACCTGGACCGCAGAACCACCAGCCAGCACTGTGCAGGGCGCCACAGTCACCACGGGCCCTGCCCTCATGGCCCAGACAGCCCAGGGCCACCTCTCCTGGCGCCCACCAGGGTCCGCACTGCCTCTGGAACCCAGGTGGGCAGAGTGTGCACCACGTGGAACGTCACCAGCGTGGCAGACTGTCCGTCTTTCTTCCCAGTGCTGCGGATGGATCGGGGGTCCCGAGCTTGCAAGGCCAGCGTTGCCCCTGCACTGCACTCCAGTGCTTTCACTTTTCTACTTTCAGCGAGGGTCCCTCTGAGTTGGCCGAACTGGCCTTGAACATGTGACCCTCAGTGCTGCAGAGTCCTGGAGCCGATGTGAATTCTGACTGTACCTCACTGGCCCAGGCAGGTCCCCTGGTCAGGCCAGCTCCTCGCAGGGGCAGGGTAGGCAAGTAGTCCGGTCCTGAGATGTTGGTGGCAAAGCAGGAAGTGGTCTTGTTTACTGCGTGGCACAGTTCTGTGGTGCTGGGCACAGTGGGTGCTTTACCCTTGCCAGGACTCAGTTTCTGCCTCCCCCGGATGTAGGCCTTGCCAGCAGGTGGGAACAGATGGGCACAGACCAAGCGTCTCATTCTAAGGGACAGGTGGGACCTTGAGCAGTGCAGTGTGTGACGCCAGTGTCCCCTTCACAGAGCAGGGGGCTGGTTCTGGGGTTGGAGGAGGAGCGAGACTGGCTCGGGGCAGCTGGTGCCAGGCTTGTGGCTTTGGTTCCCACTGGTAGATGACAGGGTGAGCGCCGTTCAAAGCAGGCCCAGCACAGGTGGTGACCCTGTCCATCCGAGACTGTTGCCCTTGGAGATGCTGTGTGGCTCTGACCCCCAGGAGCTAGTGGCCAGGGACCACATGACCCCATGGGCCGGCCCCATGTGGTGTGTAGGGCTGTGTCACTGAGGCCAGGATGATCTCTGTCCTGTGTGGAGGAGGGCAGAGAAGCAGCTCTAGTGTCCTGGAGCTGGATGGCTGTCATGGAGGATGCCAGCCCTTCTAGAAAGTTCCACAGCCCCATTCTCAGGAACATTCTAGAAAGTTCTGCAGAGACTCCTGGAGGTGCTTACCCACTTTATTTTCTTCCTGTGGGGCACTGGAGCCCACTCCAGCCCAGCAGTGTGTTCTCCAGGCAGGGGTTGTCACAGTATAGCCCTTGGGGCAACAGTGCGGCCCTGGGGATCTGTCCCTGTGTAGGCTCGCAACCCTGCCCTGCCGGGCTGTGAACTCAGCCCGGTCCTGGCCCCTGACACCTGCGCGGAGGTGGGGGTGGGCACGCGTGGGAAGGTGAGGCTGTGGATCTGCACCAGGCCTGGGGTGCGCACGAGCTTGCGAGCCCAGCACATGGGGAGGCTGAGGCAAGAGGGTCACAAGCTCAAGTCTTTCCCAGTGGCAAGTTAGAGGCTCAGTGGGACCCTGCCTCCAGATTCAAAAATGTTTTTAAAAGGCTATGGAAGCTGGGCGTGGTGGCGCATGCCTGTAACCCCAGCACTCGGGAGGCTGAGGCAGGAGGATTGGTGCGAGTTCAAGACCAGCCTGGGCTACAAAAGTGAGCTCAAGGCCAGCCTGGACTGCACAGTGAGACCCTGTCTCAAAAAGACAAAAAACAAATAATAATAATAAAAAAGGCTATGGGAAGCTCAGTGCAAAGGCCCTGGCTCCAGAAGAACAAAGAGGTGGATACGCCTCTAAGGCAAGACCAGGGCAGGTCCCGGGGACCACGCAGAGTGCCGAGACGGCGGCTGACAGAATGTTGTCAGCAAGCCTCCACGGCTGAGTCTCTTCCCCGAGAAGGGAGAAGGGCCCTTGGGCTCCACACATGACCTGGCCACAGCCACCTTGACCCCTTCTGGCCACCCGGATGAGCAGGAGGAGCAGCCGCTGGGGCAGAGTCCACCCCTTCTACCTCGGTTCATCCTGCACTGGCTTGCCCTGGCCTCGGTTGTTTAAGTCCCAGCTCATTTCCCCAAGAGGTGAGGTCCCTAGGGCCTAGGAAGGGACAACGTCAGCAAAGATGAGGATGCCAGCTGCCGCCTCCAGGAGGTCCCGTGGCTGCTGTGTCCCTGGGCCATCCGTCTCCCGACCCTACCCAGTGCCTGGCAGCCCCAGGCACGCAGAGCCCACAGCCTGACCTCCTGTCCAGCCCTCTGTCCCCTTCCTACTGCACAGGCTCTGTGGTTCCTGCATAAGGCCCGCTGTCCCTGCTATTGTAGCTGTTGGAGACAGGGACACCCAGCTCTGCCGGTTGAGCCCCAGCTGGGGGGAGGACAGCCATGCTGCCCATAAGGAGCTCTTCAGAATCCAGTCACCAGTGGCCCTTCCTGAGTCACCGACCTCCCCTGCATCTCGCATTTAAGGCAACGGGTGCACCCTGCAGGGCAGGCCATGCCCCTGGGCTCTGGCACCACTGTCCTGGCTCAGCTAGTGGGCAGAGGTGCGAATCCTGCCCTGCCAGGCCCACAAATGTCACAGCGGTACCGAGGGTGGCTCTGGGAAGCTGTGACAAATAGAAAACAGATTGTGTTTCCATGCTGCCGCCACCTCCCGCCAGGAGGGGCCATGTCGGAACCGATTACTGCACACAATGGGAGCTCTACTGTGCCTCACTGAGGGCAGAGCGCCCCCTGGCGTGCAGTGTCCCTCTCGGGGTTGGCCTGCCCCTCCCCCAGGGGTGCCGCTCTCCAAGCAGCAGCGACGTGTGCTCTGTCAAAGACTTTGGGCCAGCAAAGGCGGCTGTGTAGTTCCTGCACTCTGGGTGACCGGGGCAGGAGGATCACCTGTTCAAACCCAGCCTGGGCAACTTAGCAACCTTGTCTCGGAATGTAAAGAAAGGAGCCAGGAAGGGAGCTTGGTTCCAGGAAGGTTTCACTCATTCATTCGTTCACTCCTTTGAGCCCTCAGGTCTTTCCACCACCCTCCTTCGTGGAGTCCCTGGGTCTCGAAGTCCCTAAAGCTGAGCAGCCTGGTCCCTCAGACATGCATAGCTCCTTCATCAAGCACTCGTGAAGCACCTACTGTGTGCCGGGATGCAAAGGGTCCATTCTGCATGGGGTCTGCTGCGGCACTGGGTGCACAAAGACCCTGCTGTCTACAGGTCCCTAGCTCGGGGTGCATTGTGATCCTGACCTGTATCAGGCTTGGACATGCGAGGGTGACTCAGGGACCAGCTTCTCGTCCGGGTGTCTGTGCTCAACTATAAGAAATGTAAAAGGAACCTGAGCTGTAGCAGTGTGTCTGCGGCCACAACTGTGTGTTCCCTGGGCACCATGTCCTGGTGATTACCAAAGGCTCAACTCATTCTCCTGACCAGCTGTGGTCAGGTAGGGCTGCCCCCCCATCCCAAGAGCACATGACACAGCCTAGCCAATCAGATCATCTGTCTCTGAGTATCTGCCAGTCAGGTGGACACATCACCAACACTGGCCAATCGGATCATCACATTCCTTAAATGCAGGTGGAACACATGACCAAGACCGGCCAATCAGATCACAGCATTCTGGGACAGTCACAGGCTCCAGGCAGGGTGCCCTGAGGTTTGGGAC
This sequence comes from Myocastor coypus, assembly GCA_004027025.1. Classification (NCBI taxonomy): domain Eukaryota; kingdom Metazoa; phylum Chordata; class Mammalia; order Rodentia; family Myocastoridae; genus Myocastor; species Myocastor coypus. Next base: position 6,739 of record PVJA010048048.1, on the reverse strand, counting down.
CCGCTGAAGGAAAGAGCCTGTTTTTTACTGGAGCCAGCAAGTAGACGGGATGTGACTCTGGACTTCGGGTCCATTTTCTTGAGAACAAAACCAACCGAGGAGGTACGCAGAGGCTAGGTCCTGGCCGTGTCGCTTTGAGCTCCTGGATCCAGCTGTTCCTGAAGCTGCAAATGCCCACCCTGCTCGGGCACCCAGATGGCAGCTTCGGGCTTGAGCCTGCTCAGGTGCGGCGTGGGGTTCCAGGTACCGTCGGTCTCATCTGCCCACTTCCGGTTCTCAAACACCTAGCCTGGGACTATCACCTGGCAAGCCCCTCACTCTCCCGCGCCTCCTGTCTTTTCTCTGCGCTTGTTCTGGGTGCAGCCATGCTAGCCCCGTGGGAGATACATCCTAATGTATATTTAACAGTAGCTCAAAATCGAATTAATTTAGATTGGTTAATAAACTGTAACATCCGTTTCTAAATCAAGCTACATTTTCCTCTTGAGCAACTGAGTTCATGCCTGTTGGTTTAATTTGTTGCTATTGTAATCCTTTAATGCTGATGAAATTATGGAAAGGTTTCTAGTGAAATTACCCAGATTTGATTAGTGTTGAACATATTAATATCACTATTTCCTGGACCGCCAAGGGACGGGAGGCTGGGAGAGCCTGGATCATCCTGTCCCTCTTCAGAAAGTACCTGGTACGCTGCGCGTGTATTTATCCTATTTATTTATTTATTTATTTATTTATTTATTTATTTATTTTTAGACAGGGTTTGGCATATAGTTCAGGCTGGGTTTGAATTTGCTATGTAGCCCAGGCTGGCCTCAAAATCACGGCTAGCCTCCTGTCACAGCCCCCTGAATGTTAGAATCACAGGTGTGTGCCACTGTGCCCTGCCAGTGTGCATTTATTGAGTGCTGACTGTATGCAAGCCCGCAATCAGGGAGGTCCCCACGGAATGGACACAGGGTGAGGGTAAGGTGTGTCAGCCACTGTGGGGGACAGTCCCAGCACTCGTTGGGAGAGGAAACTGCAAGTCACCATGCTGCCAAGCAATCCCACTCCTGGACCCTCTCGAGAAGCCTCTCCCAGATGTACAAGGTGGCACTAGTCCCAGGGACAGGCATGTCCCTTACAGGAGGGTGGACTCATGGTGCAGTGCTCTCTTAAGGAATAGTCCTCAGGTGGGAGGAGGGGAGCAGCCGTGTGACAGGCCAGACACCCTGGGCTACAGGCGGAAAGCTCCACCGGCATCGCAGAGCGATGGGGGCAGACCCGCGGGGGCGGGGGTGGGGGATGAGAAGGGGACACAAGGCCTCCGACGGAAGCCAGAAAGCTCTAAAACGGAGCCAAATAAACCATTTTTTTCTTTAAGTTGTATATGTCAGGGATTTTGTCCCAGACACAGGAAAAATGATCAGTGCATTTGCTGCCTCAAGAAACGGAATATCCAGAGACCAGCTTCAGGCGCGGCTCAATCCAGTTGTTCCTTTCTATTGGCTCGCCTGAGTCACATGTACACCCAAGAGCCAATCAGCAATGTCTTACGTGCAAGCCCAGCGTGGACAATTTAACAACTGTGCTAGACCCGGTCTCAAAATTAAAAAAAAGTACAGAGGTTGTAGAGTGAAGGTCCTAGGCTTAGTCCCCAGTACTCAGGGAAGGGAAGCCCCTAGAGCAGCTCAGAGTGTCCTGCACTGGGGGCTTTTCACCAGGCCGTCCCTGCAGCCCTTGTGTGCCCCTTCCACCCCTGGAGACGCAGCAGGGACCTGCCAGGCCACACCCGAAAGTCGGAGCCACCCAGAGTGCAAGGAGGGGTGGTTATTGGAGGTGACTCCCCAAGTACCTGTCTTCCTCATGCAACTCATGGTGGTCTCTTTGGCCCATTGCCCAGATGGGGAAAACAAGGCTCCCGACAGGGTTGTGACCCACCAAGGTCGCACAAGAGAAGGTGACATAGGGGAGGGGTAGAGAGAGAGTGGGGTAAGGCAGGGACTGGAACAGGAGGAGGAAGGAGAGGTGCCCAGAGGGCGCAAGCCACAGCACTGTCAGTCCTGGTGCCCTGCAGGGATGGCCACACCCCCAGGGGAGGAGGGCATCTTCCCAGGGCACGGGGCCCTGGGCCACGTGGGCGTCCCCGCGGCTTCATCGGCAGGGGTACACACCTGCCTGAGGCCCTACACTGTGCAGGCACCAGATTCACTGTGAAATCTAGAAAGGAGAAGACGGGAGTCTCCGTCCCCGCCCGTCTAGTGTGTTGTAGTTGGGGAGCTAGGAGACCCCCAAAGTAGAAAAGGAGCCCACATGATCAACAGTGGGGTGCAGTCTTAGGCAGTGACTGCACTGCACAGTGATGGGTGGGGACAGGCACAGGTCACTGGTTGGGTGGGGAGGACTCAGGCAGGCTTCTCGGAGGCATCGTGGCTTGGAGCAGCGCATTTCGGCTGGAGGCCGTAGGACAGAGCCTGGGCCTGGACGTCCCGACGTCCTCAGAGTCCTGAGGCGGACACACGGTCTGCAGCAACCACGGGGAATCCGCCCTGCGCAGAGCTGCTGGGACCTTGCCATCTGCACCCTCTCCGTGGACAAGGAACTTGTCAGTGGTTGGCTGGGTTGTATCACGTGAGTGTGGCTGGACCAATCACTGGCTTGGGTGTGACCCTGGGACGCTGTGGCCTCCCTGCCCCTCCCCCATGCTGCAAAGTGATGTCAGCCACGCTGCCCTCACGTGTAGGTGACTCGCTGGGGTCATCTATTGGAGAGCTGGGGACACAGCACAGCAGTGCCGAGACCATGTGTGCCCAGCCCAAAATGTCGTGAGAGTTAAATGAAAGCGAGTCACATAGCAACGCAGACAGTGGCAACAGAAGCCCCAGGACTTGGTGGTGAACCCCAGCACCGAGGCAAGTCTGGTGGGGTGGGTGATCCCCTGGCTACTGTGACCAAAGCCGCCTGGCACTGAGCCTGTGCCACATATACTACGCTGTCCCCCTGGGCCTCAGTTTCTCCCCTGTCAAATGGGAAGGATAACAGTGACAGGGAAGAGGGGTTGCAGGCCCCTCTCCCCGGCATGCGTCCTAGCAGTTCCAGCCTGTGCTGGCCCTGTCCTTGTGCCATCTGCACTGGAGGACAGGGACATGCCAGCCTGGGACCTCTCCTGCCACCAGATAGAGGCCTTGGAATTCTCACAGCCCACAGGTGGGGGCCACAGGCATGCACTGTTATCAAGGAGAGGGCATTCTGCGGAGCTAACTGACAGTGTGCAGGGGACTTTAAAGCCCGCTGCCTCAGTTACTCTTTTCTCGTTGCTGGGACAACATACCCAGCACCCCAGATCAAGGAAGGAAAGGTTTATGTAGTTCACAGCTCGTGGCGGTTTCTTTCCCTACTCAGCTGGCTCCAAGGCAGAGTGGTACATGGCAGAGGGCAGCTGTTCATGGCGGTGGAAAGCAGCCAAGAGCCAAGGGAGGGGCAGCAGCGGGGCAGCCAGCGAGCCTCTCTCCCTTCCGTGTACTGTGTCCGGGCTCTCTGCCTCACAGAGGGTGCAGCTCTACACCCACAATCCCGGTGTTGGATCATGAATCAATCACAAACTCTAGAAGCTGCCCCATGACTGCAAGAGGCTTTGGGGGGACAACTGGACACAACCCACGACAGCCCCCCTCCGGGGCACCGGGCTCCTGTCCACAGCTCCTGTCCTGCACCCTGGCTGCATGGGGACAGAGGTGTCTCTGAGAAGAGGCTCCCTCCTGCGGTGTGGGGAATGGCTCCATCTGCAAACCCCTCACGGACTGAGCCCCACAGGCCCCTAATCCAAGGGGCCAGGTGGCGGGCGGAGCAGCTTTTATGGGCTCTTGAGTATCTCTTGTGTTCAGGACTGGGACAATAGACCGAAGCCTAGGCCGGGCGGAGCAGGTGCTGGTAGGGCTCCGTCCCTGAGCAGTGACTGCACACAGACCTGGCAGGAAGGGCTCTGCAGGTGGAGCATTCCAGTTGCAGCGGGGATGTAAAGGCCCAGAGCCTGCCACATGCTCCGGAGCCCAGGAAGTGGCAGGGGGCGGAAGGCAGAGCCGGGCAGCCGGGCCTGACCCCCTGGGGCAGCGCCTGACCCACGCCCATGTGGAGGTGGTGGGACCGACGGCAGGAGGAGCCCAGGGCCAAATGCCGTGGCCCCATCGGTCTTGGGAAGGGATCTATTTCAGGGGTTCCCTCTCATTCCCTCTGCGTGGGTAGGGGTGCTTCAGGCACCAGATGTGCACCCCGCCGTAAGGACGTGGCCCTGGAGCACGGTGCGGATGGGTCGGTGTCACCGTGGAGACAGGACTTCCTCCTTGCCCACGGGGTCCTCACCGGCACTGTCGTGCTTCCTCTGGGATGCCAGGTTTGCGACCCAGGCTTGGCTTGAACCTCCCTGCTGGGGGCGTGACAGGGAAGAGAAAAGGGAGCCGCTGTGTCCCAAGCCCCGGAGAGCAGCTGGGCCACGCAGCCCGGGGCTGCTCCACCATAGGACCCCACCACGGCGAGCCCAGATCGTCTCAGGCGAGCTGTAGAGAGGAGGGTGCTCCTTTAATTTGCTTCTCAAGCTCCCTAGACTGCTCCTCCAGCAGCCCAGGGCCTCGGGCTGCGCCTGCGCCTGCCACCCTCAGCTCTGTCCCCGCTGGGAGCAGCAGTGAGGCTCCTGTGGGTCAGAATCAAGCGAGTGACTGGGCTTCCTGACCTGGGCTCTGAGGGCAAAGAGAGGTGCCTGTACATCAGGCAGCTGGGTGGAGACACGCGGTACACGAGACGGCAGGTACGCATGCACACAGGTACACGCCATGGCAGGTACACGTGATAGCAGGGCCACTCCTCCTCATTCAGCCTAGCTGTCTGGTCATCACCTGCTCTGTGATTCTGGCTGTCACCTCCTGACGGCCCTAAGGGACACAACAGGTGGCAGGATGTGACTCTTCCCCAGAGTCAGGATGAGGCCCAGGGCAGGTCACACTCCAAGCCCTTCACTGGGCCGGCCGGCATTGCCCTGGCGACCCCTCGGCCTGACACCTCCTTTCCTGCTGAGGACTCAACCCCCTCCTCTGGGGGAGTCGGAGGAGCCAGGTGTCTTGTGCTGTGGGTAGGCAGGAGCTTCCGGAACCCCGCGGTGACCCCAGAGAGGAGGGGGAGGAGAGGCTGGCACTCAGCCCCAGCCCACGCAGAGCCTGGGACAAGGGCGGCTGGCACGTCGCCGTGGCAACGGCCTCCAGGGGCCGGGAGCTGTCCTCCAGCCGCCAAGGGCAGCCTCTTGATTTACAGCCAGTGCTGCTTCGGGGTCACAGCCCTCGGCAGGCAGGGGCGGCGATCGCGGGGGCTGCGGCCGTTCGGAGAGCTCCAGGGCCCAGGCAGCCGCCAGCCCCAGCCGTCAGGGACACCCCCGCCCCGTGCCATCTGTCCCTGTGTCTATGCTCTCGCTGGGTGGCCTTGGGCTTGGGAGTTTATCTCTCCAGGTTGCAGCTTTATGCTCTGAAAAGTAGTAATGAAGCTGGCATGGTGGCACACAGCTGTCGCTGCAGACAGCACTCTCTGGGGGGCTGTAGTGGGGCAGGGATCTCAAGTTCAAGCCCAGCCTGAACAATTCACTGACCTAGGAACACCCTGTCTCAGTATTTTTAGAGGTTTTTTTTTTTTTGAGGAACCAGGAATCGAACTCAGGACCTTGCATTTGCCAGGCAGGCACTTGTGCTCCTGAGCTATCTCCCCAGCTCTTTGTCTCAGTATTTTTTTTTTTTAAATAAAAAACTAGGCCTCAGGACTGAGGAGGTGCTGCCCTGTGTCTGCCCCACCTGGCTGAGGTGGGCTCCGGCCCCAGGGAACAGCCCTAAAGCACTCACTGCCCTGCGATGCCCTCCTCCCCCCCACGGCTCCCCCAGTACAGAGCGGTGAGACTGAGGTACCAGCATGGGGGTCCTCTGCCTGAGCAGGGCCTCAGTTTCTCTCTCCGGTTTTACTTCCATCCGGGGTCCTGAGCAGGCGAAGGGGGTGCCTCTAGATGCAGATGTTTTGGTCTATCTAGGCTGCCTTGGGATAAACTGAAGGGCAGAAAGAGGCCTGGGCAGGCAGGGTACCCCTTGGCTACCTCCTCTGCCAGGTCCCCTGGCTCTGTGCGCTTGGGGTGGGGGCTAATTCCACAGGACTTTCGCTGCAGCTCACCCCTGGCTGAGGCCCCCCATGGTGGCTGATTGCCCTCTCGAGATGGCTGAGGCCCACCTCAGAGTCACCAGTCTCTCTGCTGCTCTCCTGGCCTTGCACCTGGCATCAGGACCCTGGGGCTGGGATCAGGGTGGCCGGGGTTAGGTGCCTATGGAGACTTCATGGGCAGGGCTCCCCAAGGTACACACACACACACACCCACACACCCACACACACACACACACAGGGACACACACGGACACACTCATGCACATATGGACAGGCATGTGTGCGCACAATAGGCACCATATGTATGCAGACAGACACACATGCATGCACACACAGGACGCGCTGTCCCAGGCGCTGCTCCTCTGGGAGTCTCAGACTTTTCATCTGTAAATTGGGGTCCCTTCTGTTGGGCCCCTGCCTGGAGGACCTCAGGACACACAGAGTTGATGCTTTAGAACCGGTCCTGTCGTTACCACACACACCGTGCCTGCCCTGGCCGGCCTGGCACAGTGCGAGGGTGCAACGCCTTCTCCTTACTCGCCCTCCCCTGCCCTCCCCCCTCTCAGCTGGGTCCTGT
>PVJA010048047.1:0-14381 GCA_004027025.1 Myocastor coypus | reverse complement strand
TTGGATTCAGGATATAGTAATTCCCAAGCCCACTGGCTTTCTACTATGGACCTGATTAAAGCAAAGGGATAGGAGAATAGGGAAGGTAGATTCCTGGGCTTTCATGGGCTCAGTGTGCATGGCAGGTGGCATAATGGTCTAGAGCCCAACAACTATACAGCTGGCTATGAAGGCAGAAAGCTTCCTCCTCCACAGAGCCATCCTGAGCAGTCTGAAGTATCTGTAAAGTGTCTTTCCTTAGATTTAATTGGGGTTTATTGGGCACTTGAAAAAGCAGGCAAAGTGCAGGGACAGAATAGAGAAGTGGGCCTATATTGAGCCACCTTTAGTGTACTGGTCTAGGTACTATCACCCATTTGACAAGTATTTTATGATTCACGCATACAGTATGGCAGGCCCTTATTTAGGCATAGAGGACCAAGACATAAGCAAATATATATGGGTAGGAAAGCATTCCTATATTGAATTATGGTGAGGGCTGGGAACAGAAATACATAAGTAAAATATTAACTATATCCAATAGTGATAGGTCTTATGAAGAAATGTAAAACAATATTTTCAGAGAAGCTGGAGGGTATAACTTCAAATTTCATTGGGATAATCAGGGAAGTTATCACTGAAAAACATGACATTTGAGCACAGTAGCCATTTAACACTCATACTATTTGTATGAGGGAGATTCTCTCATCCCTGTTTTTCCATATGAGGTAACAGAGTGGGCCTAAGTAAGGGAGGACATTGGGAGCCATTCCCTTTTGTGTCTCTTGTGCTTGGCAACTTTTTTCTGAGTATGTAAAAAATGTAAAGCCATGACATTTTTCTTTTTTTTAAATTTGATACTGTGGATTGAATCTAAGGCCTCATGTGAACTAGGCAAGAGCTCTTCTCCAGCACACCCTGATGCCTCTTTACCAGCTCCATTTCTTAGGGCTATGTTTGCAGAAAGCTATCTTGGGAGTTGAGTCACCCTCTGGGGTGAAAAGTACACGTGCTTCCTGCTTACAACAACTATTGAGTTCTGCAAGCCCAGTGCTGTGTCTTTCAGTTGTAGTGCAAACTGATGCCATACAAAGCATGCATGTAGGTCCCTCTGTTGCCACATGCTATTACTCACGCTGCTTATTGTTCTGTGAAAAACACAATCTGTCGTGTCTAATCCAAGAGTACTGTGTTACCTTCTAACAGGAAGGATATAGGCCATGTTCCCAGCTTAGAAGCAGAGAAAAATCAAAACCTGAAAGAAGGCACAAGCTGCTGAGAGTCTGTGATGTACCTCACATACCTTTAAGCACTAGACATGTATAGCTGTGTATACAACAGACAAGTCTTGTCACCTAGAATGTACAATCTACAGGGGCAGACAGACAAAGATACAAATATAAAAATGATCAGTGCTCATTATCAGTACTGTGTAGGAAACAATCAAGAGTGTGTGGCCTTCAGTGGCCTCATCTGCGATGGAAGTAAGGGAAGAAAATGGTTTCCTGGTGGGCTTTCTGAAGGCTGAGGGACAAGAAGCAGCAGGGGAGAGTCAAAGCTCCTTACAATTCCTGTGAGGCTGGGATTCAGCAGAAAAAATCTAAGGAGAAATGAGGTAGGCCATCTGACTGGTGCTGCCTGATTGTTTTCTGATCAATACCCAGAAATGAAGACTTTAAAGCATTACAAACAAAAAAGAATTTGGAATTGTAGTCAGTCTGTGACCTTGGTGCACATTTTCTATAAGAAGTTATCCACAGTAAACGTGCCATGTTTGAGTGATTTTTGGCCCCAGGAACCCGTTCCCTTCACTCTTCCCCTAGTTGCTCCCCAGGGTGCACTTGCCAGGGCCAGCTAGCCAGCTGGAATAGTGAGTTCTGTCAGTGCAGGATGCACCCCCGCTTACAAACCTCTGTTCCTTCCTCTGCCATTCCTACCATGCCAAATCATCTGCTTCTGCCCATCACAGTGCTGATCCTGACAGCAGTGTTTCCTGGCCATGTCCTCTTCTCCAACCTTCTCCAGCACTGTGTCCATGTGCAGCTCACCAATAGGCCCTGCTCCAGTCTAACTGCAGCGGTTAATAACCTCCATGCAAAGACCTGGAGTCCTACTTTTCTTTCTGAGCCATCATACAAGAAGCTATCCCAAGGACTCATTTTGCAACATTATTACATTCATCTTCTTCAATAACTCACCCTATTTATATCCCCCTTTTCATTTTGTCTTGTCAGAGATGGGTATTTCAGTGCTGTTATAGAAGTTGTATTTGGAAAAGTCTTTAAAGGACTTTTTCATACTTGATGCCAGTCCAAATATTATAGGTACTTGTATTCAGTAAAATAATTCAGTATAGCCCAACATTCCATAATAGTAATGGGTTATCAGCAGAACTGGCAATTGTCTGAAGTTGTTGACTTGAGCCTTTTACAACTCAGCATATTAATATGGCATTACTTTTTATACCTCGTGGTCAGACTTTTCTGTTGAATGGTTAAGACCGAGTGAATAAAAAGTTAAAAAAAATAACTCACCCTAATATCACCTTAATAGCGCTGTCTCCTTATTGATCAAGCTGGCCTCCACGAACACTGACCAATTTGCTGTTGCATTGTGTGCATGTTGAAATGATGGCCAGTAATCACATAATCACGTGGCTAATTCACAACAGTGATGGTACAGAACTTTGTTGCAAGATTTGCTTCCTTGTATTATATTTTAAAAGTCTTTATAAGAGTTTTGAATGTTATCTTTACGCTGCCGTGGAACCTTGAGGCCATGTTATCTTGTTCTGCGCTGTCTGGAAGCGGAGTAGGCTGCCTTGGTTCAAGGTTTTTCCCAGAACTGTGTGTACCCTGAGCTTCCCCAAGCCATATTGACTTCAGCTATATAAAAGGTCACACTATCAATCGTATCCCAAATGTTCTCGGTTCTTGCCTTTATCTCTCACTTGGAACACAGCCTCTAACAAAAGACCCCTTATTAACATAAGAATCTCTACAGGATGTCTACTTACTGCCAAGAGTTGTTACTGACGCCTTTTTCTGAGTTTCTTGGTACTTGTGGTAAGTAACTTGTGACCATGGGCACTGCTATCTGTTTCTACAGCTGACTCACTGGGAACACTGAGATACCAAAGCCAGGTCTTGAATTGCATCAGCTTCCTTGCTTCAAATACACTTACCCCATTATTCTAGCCACTTTCTGAAGCAGTTGTGGAAGTTCCTTTAACGAGTTTCTTTACTTGCACTGGCTGCTCAGATGTCCCAATTGAATTCAAAATATTTTCCTTCCATGATCATCTTTACTTTAGGTAGGAAGCAAGATGTCATGCATTGACAGTATGGTGAGTAAAGTAGGTGACATATCACAATGTTTTTAGAAGCCTGCCTTTCCACTGGATGCCTTTCCATTTGATTTTACCTTATAAAGACACTCCTTAGAAAGGACTTCCGAAACTGCTTCAGCAAGTAACCCTTGGGATAAGTGTGTTCAGAGTGACAGGAAGAATTTTGAGGGGAATTAATGAAAATGCTTCTTTTATTATAATAATTTTTTACACATCCACTATATAATTTGATCATACCACATAGACAGCAAAGAATATCTCTCTTTCCTTTGTGTTACCCTTAGTTAAAGGCACAGACAAGCAGGCTTCTTTTGTGCTGATGTCCTACAAGATTTTGTTACTTTTGTTTTTTGTTTTGTTTTGTTTTGAAGACATCCCTCCTCTCCCACCTCATTTTCCTCGAAAGATTCAAAAGTTATTTCAGAGGCAGCTGAACCAGGAGGAACACATCTTCACTGAGAATTTTACCTTCCCTTCCAAGACTAAGGATTCTTGTGGGCAAATGATCATTACCTGGTTTTTGTTTCTCTCAGTGTGAAGCACATAAATAAATTTCAGGCTTATACTCTTTCATATACCAAGAGAACCTACATACTCCTTTGTCCTTCCCTCTACAATGGATTAAGGGGAAGAGAAAAAAAAACATAAAGTAGTTTCCCCTGATATATAAAAACTCATCAAATGCTATAGGCTTATGACAACACCAAAGGGCAAAGAATGTGTACTGACAACTTGTAGCCAGAAGCAAAAGGTTTTCCTATCTCATAAAGGAATTTCAAAGTAAGGGAATATCAACTGAAAGATTGTATAACCTATTTAAGATTGAATGAAAGAGAAAGGTGAATTAGATGACCTTTGTCTGGGTTAGCTCAGACTGCTATAACAGCATCTCATAGACTGGGTGACTTAAGCAACAGACAGTCATTTCTCACAGTTCCAGAGACTAAGAAGTTGAAAGTCAAGATTCAAATTTGTGGCTTTCAAACATCTTTCTACCAAATGGTCTCACAAGGTAGAGGGATAAATATTCTCTCTTCTGTCTTTCATGGAAGGATACTAATCTCATTTTTTTTTCCAGGTACCAAAGAAAGTATTTATTTAGTAATATTTGGGGGGTTTTGTTTTTTATTTTTCATTACTTTTAATAAGAAATAACAACGTGACAGTTTCAAAACATGTTAGTAGTACATTTCCAATATTCAATACAATGTATATTGTTGTCCTCGTAGACATTATACTTTTTCTAATCATTGTTGGTACATAAAACTTTTTTCTCATTGAACTAATTGAAAGTAGTTGTATAAATAATCCAGTGCCTGATAATTGCAGTGGGTTTTTGGCCAAACTGGCAATGTTGGAAGCTGTTGATTTAAGCCTTTTACAACTCAGCATTCTAATCTAGCTTTAGTTTTTGTCTTGTGGTTAAACTTTTCTGCTGGGTGGTTAAGGGCAAGTTTAAGCAAGATCTGTATAGCAAAACATGGAACTTTTGCAACTCCCAAGGTTAAACACAGCTGAATGGAAATCAAGGACATAAGGGTTAACCAATGATGTGACTGCAAGCAGAAAAATAGGAAGTATGGCAAGGGAAAAGACGTGTACTTATATACACAGAATGAATTAGATAATAGTCCTACGAACCTCCAAAATGTTTTTGACACTGAGGATAGTGATGTGGAACACTAAAACTATGCTAGGAATGCCTGCCATTCTGGTCTTTTAGATTTGTGCTGCTTCTAAAGTAACTTGTATTACTGCTATACTCTAGCAAGTAAATGGTTGGTTTACAAGAAAACAAAAAAAAATGTATTCAATGAGAGTAAAAGACCCATTCTTTTTATTAATTAAGTTTACTGGTACATTTTAAATACATATAATGATCATTTTGGGGCCAGGGGCATAGCTCCATAGCACAAGTGCCTGCGTGGCAAGTGCAAGGTCGTGAAATCGAACCCCGGTACCACAAAAAAATACATATAATGATCACTTTATCACAGGGGTTTTGAAACTGTACATGCCTTACCTCAATTCTTTATTTCACCAGTCTATTATGCTTCCATTAACCTCTCTTCTCCTTATTTACAAAAGCTTTGTTTCCATTTTTTCCTTCTTCCCTCTTCTTTTCCCTTCTTCTTTTCCTCCTCTTTCTTCCATTGTTCCCTTTCCAAATTTAGCACTTTCTTCCTACTCCATAATATCTAGTACAAATTCTGGCCCTTATTTACAATGTCAATTCTCACAGTAGAGAAACAATGTGGTATTCATACACACATTTCTAATTTATACATAGAAGAGTATGGTCTCAAGGTACATCGATTTACCTATAAATATCTTAAGTTTGTCCTGCTTTATGGATGAGTGGTATTATATTGTATTAAATTTTTTTTTCTTTATCTATTCATCAGTTGATGGACATCTGGGCTGTTTCCATGATTAATCTATTATAAACTGTACTGCTACAAATATTGGTGTGCATACATTGCTGTGGTATAATGCTTTTAATTATTTGGAGAAAATTCCAAGAAGGTGAATAGCATAACAATATGCAATATAACAACCATTGTTGAATTTCTATCATCTTGTTCAATGAAATTCTACTACTTCTACTTTTTATTATCTTTATTCTCTTTAAAAATAATAATAAATTTTAAAAGAAGGGGAATAGCTAGGTCAAATGGATCCTCAAGGCTTAGTTTCTTGTCTTTCAAAAATCAGTGAAGAAATCAATCCCATTCTTCAGGGCTAAAATTTCATGAGCTAATTATCTCACAAAATCCCCCATTCTCAATATCATTACATTGGGAATTAGGACTGCAATGTGTGACTGAGGGGTCATACAAACATTCAAGGCCCATTATAATCCTAAAGATTGAGGAACTGCTTAGAACAGTGTATTATGGCCCAAAGTGTCATAGCAAAACACTAGTGCGATGCAAGAGGATTGCTAGTCACACTCAGATGAATGTTTAAATTATCAATTTATCACAAAAGATTTCTTCTATTTAAGCATTTGATACTGAATTTCAATTTATAACAATTATATTTTTATTAGTTCAGATTACTTACAGAAAATAGTAGATTTCTCTCGACATAGTGAAAGTTTATTTAAGAAAAAGAGATGATTCAAAATTATTAAGGATAATAATAAGTCAGAGAGTACAGGATGTGGTCAAATCATGAAGCTGGTACTTGAGAGGTGAAAAGCTAAAAATTGATGGCTTTGTGGTTTAATGCTTGGGGTTTGAAGTCAAAACCAGCTTCTGGCACTGGCTGTTCCATTCAGTAGGGGGGTGATGCAGAACAGAAGCACATGCGTTGAATGTTATTCTAGGCACTCACCCTTAGCCCATCACTATCTTCTTTTTTTTAGTATTTATTTTAAAGAGAAAAGCACTCAAAAACAATTATAAGAGAAAGACAAAATCAAAGCAACATAAAACAATAAAAATGGTACAAAATTTCAAAATAAGAATAGGGCCCAATGGGCGGAGTTTGGCAGCTCAAAGAAACACAAGAGACAGAGTTTGGTGGCTGGCAGAGTTCAGTGGTGTGGTTTTCAGAGTAGGGGCTGAGGCCTGTGGCTTGGCCCGGTGAGCTGAGACACATTGCTATGCCTAGTGGGACCCAGCCTGAGGCCCAGACCTACGGGGTGATCCTCGAAGCACAAAGGTGGCAGGCAGTAACTTAAGTGAACTAGTCTACCTGGAAGGATCCGGGTACGTGAAGGGGAGGGGCCCAGACAGAACTAAGGGTAACTACTTTATGTACAAAATCCAATTTATGGTCTACTTTGCTAGATATCTATAGTGTTTGCTCCTATGGTCTAAAATACAAAAGCATTAGTTACCAAAGCTTGTCAATATCTAAGTTTCACTACCTGTTACTAGTACTGCTAATTGTACTACTGTTGCTAGAATGCATATCTGCTTTAACCATATGTTGTCCACTGAGCAATTCCTTGCCCTTGCCAGGCAGGTGCTTAGACTGCTGAGCTATCTCCCCAGCTGCTGTGTTCTCATCTTCCCCAGACCCACAGGATAGCACTATTTTTTATTTTTTATTTTTTATTTTTTTTTTGAGACAGGGTCTCACAGTGCAGTTCAGGCTGGCTTTGAGCTCACTTTTGTAGCCCAGGCTGGTTTCGAACTCACAACGATCCTCCTGCCTCAGCCTCCCAAGTGCTGGGATTACAGGCGTGAGCCACCACACCCGGCTTTATTTTTTATTTTAATGTGTCCTGCCAAACAGCAGTCTAACATGGTTATGCCTATTATCAACATGGCACACACAGACAATGGAAGGGAGACTTGTGCAAACAGGGAGAGGAGCAAGCTGAAGGGCAGAGAGAAGAGCTGAAGAATTAAGATATATGTGATATACAAGAACAAATTCCTTATGAATATGATCCACATATATGACAATTATGTGTTAATAAAAAATAGTTAATTAAAAAATCCATTTCCCCACACTTGAATATATACACTGGAAAACCTTCTGATCAGTTTCTTGTCATGGGAAGGGCCAAAGTAACTTCCACATAAATCTATGATTTTAAGACATTCAAACTCATCAGTCTTTGTAACTTACTTTGTTATTATTATTATAAAAATTCTTTTATTTATTAGTTATGGAGCCTCACTATGTAGCTTGGACTCATATTGATCCTCCTGTTTCAGCCTCCACAATTCTGGGATTACAGGTATTCACCATCATGCCTGATTTCATTCACTGGCACCACACGCCCAGGTGTTCCAGGACCAGCTTGGCATAGAGTACCAGGGATTGAACTTGGGTCTTTGCACTTGCCAGACAGGCAGTTAAGCCACTGAGCTATCTCTATAGTCTCATCAATATTTTTATAGTATTTATATTCTGCCTGTTATTTTGAATACTCAGGATCAAATCCAGATCTTTAGAAATGCCATCTAAGGTCCCCTCTCAGATGTGAGTCCAGGATCTCTTCCCATAAGTTGTATGTTTTAGTCATAAAAACATCCTGGCAGTCATCTGGAGAAGTCAAACACCACGCCATAAGCCTTTTTCTCTGTGCACACAAACACCTCCAAGTCCTTCTGGCTGCCATCCTACAGTAAGAGAGTCCATGTTGGTAGCTGGATTCTTGGTCGGGAGATTTTCCCAATGTGTTCTCATTTTATTGAGAAATTTCTGATTGTCACAAAATTACCACACAGTAAAAATACAACCCACAAATTGGCAAAAACAAACAAACAAATATAAACAGCAATCATTCAAACAGAAGTCTTCTATCTAGAATATATAAAAAACTAAAAGCATCAGGCCTCAAAAATTCAAAGACTCTTGAACAAGCAAGATAGCTCAGAAGTCTGAAAAGACTGCTTGGAAACTCATTCCACCCAGCAATCAGGACCATCGCATGAGTGAGACCACTCTGGAATAGCTAGGAACTCGTTTAATACAGCAACCAAGGCCAGTGTGCCCAGTGTGGAAAACTGCTGCAGCACTCCCTACAGAGAAACTAGAGAGACAAGACCCTCCTAGCTGATCCAAGAGCAGAACATCTTGCCAGAGTTGCACAGCAGGTTTATCTCCAAGGGCTGCAACAGGAAGAAATGGAGCTCAGAAGCCAGACTCGAGCCACACCCAGCTGGACACTTTGAACTTGGTAGATCTGGATATGGTGCTAAGTAAGAACATTGCCAAAGCTCCATACCAAAAGTCAAAAGGCAGGACTACGCAAAATGTCAAGGAGAAGGAGCAAAATGCATTCTCAGGCCCCAAGCCCACCCAGAACAAATACAGGACACAATAACATAGAAGAAATTGGAAATCACATACCAAAAATCTCTGAAATAATAACATCTGAAGTAAAGAAACAACTGCAGAAAAGCATAGAGCAAATAAGATCAGAAATAATTTCTGAAGTAAAAAAAAAATTACCAAGTGCTTTTAAAGCAGACACTGATTAAAAAAAAAAAAAAGAAGAGAATAGAAAAATGATGGAATCCTTAAATGAGCAATATAGGAAAGTAACAGAATGTATGAAGCAGATTCAAAGTGCCATATAGGAACTTAAAACCTCAATCACAAACTGGCAAAACTATTTCAATGAAACTGAAAATAGACTGAGATCTTAAAGACAGCATTGCAGCTAGTGAAGAGGTAAGAAATCTTTCAATAACAACTAGGATGCAATAAAAATAATTAAACATCTGCAAGATGATGCAAAGATGAACAATGTAAAACAAATAGGCATCAATGAGAAAGAAGTCTGTACAAATGATATAAAAAGAATATGGGAAGAAGTAATAGCAGAGCACTTCCCAAATACAGAGAAACAATTTGGTATTCTGGTAACTGAAGCATATAGAACTCCAAATAACATCAACACAATGAAAACCACACCCAGACATATAATAATCAAGATCCCAGAAATTCAGCACAGGAACAGTATATTGAAAGCTACTAGAGAAAAGAAACAGATCACATTTAAAGGAAAACCCATTAGAATTACAGCAGATTTCTCTTTACAAGCCATCAAGTCAAGAAGAATATGGAGCAAAATACTTCAAGTCTTGCTCAGACTGCTAAACCCTGCAAAACTCTCTTTCAAGTTCAGTGCAGAATTGAAATACTTTCAGAACAAAAATCAACTAAGAATTTCATGATGACAAAGCCAACCCTGCATTGTTTACTAAAACATATACTTTTTCTTTTCTTTTTTTTTTTGTGGTAGCAGGGATTGAACTCAGAACCCTGTGCTTGCCAGGGAAGCACTTAGTCCACTGAGCTATCTTCCTGGCCCCTACTAAAATATATTTTAGAGACGGGCCAAAATGACCACAACTCCATGAAGGGGAATGGAAAAAAACCCCAAGATAGGGCAAATAATTAAACACAGGAGAAAAGTAGGTATACAAAAGCAGTTTTTCAACTATTATATATAGCAGCAGAATATGTTCATCAGCATATTCTACAAATAGACTTCACTGGTACCCTATGTGTCATGATTCTGTCTGGGTGTACAGGGTGGATATAAAGGAAATGGCAGTACCTCAGTCACACAAGTGACACCTGGCCACCAGTAAGCATCATGGACACTGTCTATGTACACGACATACTAGAATGTTGTGTAATATCCTATCCCCAAAATGTTAGAAGTTCTGGTCATATATTTGCAATTCCAGTATTTATATTATGTTTTATTCTTAGTAATTCTTCACTACTATGGAAACTTTTTCTTAGTTGATATTTTTGTATATATTCACCTATTCAAATACTATGAGAGTAACCTGAATTGATTACAGATTCATACATATGATACACAATATTCTGGCCTCTAAATTGGACTTAAGATTTGATTTGAATTTTGGAATACTGTTTGGAAATATTTAATTTAATTGTAATTAATTAATGTTTTAAAAACAGAAACACTAAATGTACTGCAAGAGAAAGTAGGCAGAAATCTCAAAGATATAAGGGTAGACACAGAGTTCATGAGCAAAAGCCAAACTGCATGGAAACTACTTCAAAGAATCAACAGCTGCGAGCTCAGCTTATTGAAGTTTCTGCACATCAAACAAAAGCACCAAAAGAGTGAAAAGAAAACCCACAAATTGGGGGAAAAAATCTTAACCAAAAGTCACTTAAAAGACTTCTACCCAGAATATGTAAAGAACTAAAAAGAATCAGGCCCTCAAGATTCAAAGACCCAATCCAAAATGGGCATCTGAGATGAATACACTTCTCAGAGGAGGAAACTCAAATGGCAAATAAATGCATGAAAAATATTCAGCAGAACTGGTTATTCAAGAAATGCAAAATAAGTTTTCCTCCTGTGTAACTATCTTGCCTATGTTGTGTATAGATCTATTTTCCCTTTCTTGTTTTCTCCTTTCCTCCATTACAGTTTGTCTTTCCATTTGAACAGTTTCTTCGTAACTCAAAATATCTGTTACACATTTTAGACCTTATTTACTAATTCAGTTTTTCACACTTATGTAACAATATGATGTTTATACGTATGTGTCTGATTTATTTTTCACTTGTGAGTATGGTCTTGAGTTACAATCATTTACCTATAAAGATCTCAGGTTTAAAAAAAAAAAAAGATCTCAGGTTTATCCTCCTTTATGTGTGAATAATATTCCATTATAGAAAAACCTCCTCTGTGGATTCTTTTTACACTGTTGGTGATTTCTTTTGTTGTACAAGTTTTTCAATAAGGTAAGATACCAGCTGTTAGTTCTTTATTGTGTTTTCCAAGTGGTGTGTGTTTTGTTCATGAAGTTTCTACCTATACCTATAGATTCAAGAATTCTACTTATTTTTGCATCCAGTAAATTTAGTGTCTCCACTTAGCATTTAGATCTTTGATCCATTTTGACTTTACTTTACTGCATGGTGATACAAAGGGGTCTAGTTTTAGTCTTTGGCATGTGGAAATCCAGTTTTTCCAGTAGCATTTATTAAAGAGTGTATCTTTCTTCCAGTGAACAAGTTTGGCACTTTTGTCAAAGATAAAGTGACTGAGTGTGTTCGAGGTTGTGTCTACATTCTGTTCTGTTCCACTGATCCTCAGGGCATGCTTTATTGCCAATACATGCTGATTTTATCACAGAAGCTTTGTAATACAATTCCACATCAGGGTGGTGATGCCTCCTTGCTCACCTATGTTGTCCAAATTATGTTTGCAAACTGCAAACTTCTTGCAATTTCTTCTGGTTCCAAATGAATTCAAGGAATGTTTTCTCTGCATCTTTGAGGTATGCAAGTGGTATTTTGATTGGTATTGTGTTAAGTCTGTATAGCAGGCTTGGCAGTATGGCCTTTTTCACTATGTTAGTTCTTCCTATCCAAGAGCAAGGCCTATCTTTCTATTTTCTGATATCCACTTTGATTTTATTTTTTTTAAATATTCTGATATCCTCTTTGATCTTATTTTTAGAGTACTATAATCTTCACTGTAAAGATTTTTTTTACATCCTTTATTAGACTGCTTCTTAAATATTTCACTTTTTTAGGCGCTATTGTGAAGAGTGTGTTTTCCATAATTTCTCTCTGTGTGAGTTTGTTGCTTGTACACCGGAATGCTATTGATTTTTGAGTGTTAATTTGGTATCCTGCTACTGTGCTGAATTTGGATATTAAATCTACAAGATTTTGGTGGAGTTTTCAGGGTCTTCTGTGTAAAGTATCATGTCATCTGCAAATAATGATAATTTCAGTCTTTCCTTTTCTATCTTTATTTGTTTTATCATTTTTCTCTTTTCTAATTGCTCTAACTTTTCCTGAACTATATTTGAATGGGAGTGATGACAGTGGAAATCCTGTCATCCCTGATTTGAAAGTGAAAGCTTTCAGCTTTTGTCCACTTAGTATAATGTTAGCTGTTGATTTTGCATAGATGTGTTTTGTAAGATTGAGGTAAAGACCATCTATTCCAAGTTTCTGTAGGGTTTTTATCATGAGTTGGTATTGGGCTTCAGTAAAAGCTTTTTCTGCACCTATTGAGATGATCATATAATTTTTGTCCTTGGTTCTGTTAATATGATATTTATTGATGTGCACATATACTGAGCCATCCTTTCATCCCTGGGATGAATCCTACTTGGAATTATGTATAATCTTCTTGATGATTTGCTGCTTTCTGTTTGCCAGTAATTACTAAGAATTTTTATATTTGTGTTAATTAGCGAGATCGGGCTGTAGTCTTTTTTGTTGCATTCTTCTCTGGTTTTTGGAATCAGTGTAATACTTATTTCTAAGAATGATTTTGGAAATACTGCTTCTGTTTCAATTTTGTCCCTCATACAAGCTTTGGGTTTGGTTTATTCTTTTTCTAGAAGTTTGAGGCTCAACATTAGGTTGTTTATTTTGCTTTGAGTTTGGTTTATTCTTTTTCTAGAAGTTTGAGGTTCAACATTAGGTTGTTTATTTAAGCTCATTCTATTTTCCTGTTGTGTGAGTTCTTCACCATAAATTTCCCTTATAAGACTGCTTTGACTGAGTTCCATAAGTTTTAGTATATTTTATCACTATTATCATTTAATTGTATATGCTGTTTCATTTCCTCTGTGATCCATTGGTTGTTCAGAAGGATGTTGTTTGATTTCCTTTTGTTTACGCAGTTTTTGTGATTTCTTTTGCCATTTATTTCCAGTTTCCTTGCACTGTGGTCAGGTAGGCTCCATAAGCCTTATTTATACCATGCTGTGCTGAACTAGTTCTCACATTATCTGAGATTGGGAGAAGGGAGCAGCACAAACTGAGGGCAGAGAGTCACTCATGTCTACTTTATGTCATCTCAAAATGTCTCAGAATTGCTAGCCTGTAGAGCTCCTTAGGAATAAGTGCGGAAATTATCCCCATCCTACCCCCATCTTTTTATTAGCCCATAACCCCACCCAGGTGTCTGTGCCTATCAAGCAATTGCCTGAGCACAAATCCCTAGGATGAGTACCTTAAGGCCACAAAAGGGAGTTGCATCCTTCCCAGGGGCTTCAGTCTCAAATGGCTGCATTACCCTTTTCTCTGTGAATAGGCCAGGGGTCACTTAATGACAAGCCCTCCCCATCCTACTAGAGAGAACAAATGGGAAAAAATCACTTTCCTTACAGGAACTTGCAAGACGTCTTGCAAATAGCCTTTTCTTTCAGCTCACTGATCCAAAAGCTGCTTTTGGCAGTGATGCTACTTTGTGTTCCATTTGTCTTTCACTTGAATCTGCCCTATTCCTCTTATTTACACAGCCAAGTGAAACCGTGGTGGTTTTCTCAGATTCCCATATCTGGATTTTTTGTTTCCAGGTGAATAGGCAAGGAGCCTCTCAGAAAGTCTCCTTTTTTGCTCTTTTGCCTATTGAATGGTCCACATACAGTGGATTACTTTGAACCCTGCCATTTTTTAATGAGGATAAACTGGCTTTAATCTGAAAGCTTTAAGAGCTTTAAGACAGTTGGGTTTGGGTAGAATAAATCAATAGGGCTTTTTAAGGCACACAAATGGGAGACAAATAAAAGTAGGGGATGGAACTACTGAAAGACCAGCTGTTCTATCCAACCCCATCTTTATA
>PVJA010048046.1:0-14358 GCA_004027025.1 Myocastor coypus | reverse complement strand
GGGGAAAAGAAAAAAAAAAGTAATGTGGATTTAGAAAGGTTAATGTTTAATTGTTTGATCAATCTTATATACCTATATGTATTAATCTAAACTGATCTGATGATGAAAATATGTAATATAACCATTGTTAAATTTAAACAATAAAAAATTTGAAAAAAAATTATTTATTTATTTATTGTTTCACAACCTTTGCTTGTTTATTCACTCATTTTTATGGCCGGCTCAGCTCGCCCTGAGGGCAGGGCTGGTGCAGCATGTGGTGCCCGGGATGGAACCGCGGTCCCTGAAGCCACCCAAGCTTTCCCAAGCAGGCGCTTTAGACCACTGAGCAATTCTGCCGGGCCCTAGTAGCTCCTTCTACAAGACGCTTAGTACCATAGTTCTTTGTTTCTTTCCTTCTAATAAGCATTGGGATTTGATGTGTTGAACAGATAACTGTAGCCAAAGGCAATGCTGTGTAAGGTACTCCACACACCGTGTCCAAATTGATCCCTGCATTCTGGGCAGTTAGGAATAAAATATCTGCACCCTGACTCAGAAGTTGTGGCCGAGATATGATGCCTCGCAGATCGATGTAGACGGGGGAGGAGAGCCCGCTCTTCAGTACGAAGTCCCCAAATTTGAAAGCCTGCACATCGTACAGAGTCGTCACCAAATGTCCTAAAACAGCGCCTGCGGCCGCCATGCTCCAACACTTCCAGTCTGTGACCGGCGCGCACGCACGCCGGCTGCTGCGTGACTAAATATTCCTTTCTAATGAATATTTCTTCTAATAGTTTTTTCCTTGTGTCCTTTCTCCAGACTCATAGGTCTGTAGCCTGGATGGACTAGAACTGAAAAGAAGGAAGCTGTGTGGCTTCTGCCCTGCCATGCCTGAGCAAGCCTCCTTTGCTGGGTCCTCTGGCTTGCTGCTCTGCCTCTCATCCAGCTGACTATGGGCTGAACTTTACAAACTGTTATCTAAAGTAAACATTTCCTCCTTTCATTCGTGGATGTCAGGTATTTTTCTCATATATATATATATATATATATATATATATATATATATATATTTATAGTTATTATTTATAAGAATATAAATAAGACAGTAGCAATATCAAAAATGACTACTGAGACATCTAGCAAGTTCTGTAAATCATCTTTGCAGAGGTTTGATATCATATGTGAGCTGCTAATTATTACAAATAGTCAGTTTTTTGATAACTTATTTCACCATCTACACTAGCTTCAGGAATGCTTTCTAAAACTAATGCTTGGGGGCCAGGGAGATAACTCAGCAGAATAAGTGTTTGCCCAGCAAGCATAAGGTCCTGAGTTCAATCCCCGGTTCCGTGAAAATAAATAAATAAAAGATAAAACTAATGCTTTCTGTTGGTTATACAATTAAACATGTAATTAAAGTTAAATTGGCTTTGCAATATGTCTGTCAATTTTATATTTGAAAACATTATAGTCAAAAATGTAGCTAATGATAGTACTTACCTTACTGGGTCATTACAAACTTTTATTGACTTAGCTCATGCAAAAGACAGCACCATGCTGGAAATATAGTAAATATTATATTAATAATAATTTATATTAAGAATACAATTTTTAGTTAAAGTGATATATATATAGCTAAAGTTGAATATCATTTTGTGCCATTATTGAATGCTTTTGGCACTTGCCCAGCTTTCCTGTACTTACATTAAACTCTTTTTTTTTTAATTTTTTTTTTTTCTTGTTTCAGAACCTTTATTTGTTTATTCACTCATTTTTATGGCTGGCTCAGCCCGTCCCGAGGGCAGGGCTGGCACAGCATGTGGTGCCAGGGATCGAACCGCGGTCCCTGAAGCCGTCCAAGCTTTCCCAAGCAGGCGCTTTAGACCACTGAGCCATCCCGCTGGGCCCCACATTAAACTCTTAATACACATTTCTAATACTGTGGAGTCAGATCTTTCCCCTGACCAAATGCTTCCTCCACTTTGACAAATACGGTGACTACTTCATAAATCCAAATTAGATTAGCATGTTGAGCTGTAAAAGGCTTAAATCAACAGCTTCCGTCATTGCCAGTTTTACCAATCACCCACTACTATTATTAAACATTGGGTTACGTATACAACTACTTTCTCTTAGTTCAATGAGAAGAAATTTTTTGTACCGATAATGTTCAGAAAAATTATATTTCTACACTCTGTGCTCTGTATAACTACTAGGAGAGCAACAATATACATTGTATCAAATACTGAAAATGTACTACTAACATGTTTTGAAACTGTCACGTTGATATTTCTCATTAAATGTAATAAAAAACATTTGTAATTCTCTGTAATTATAATCTGCTAATCAGGTCTCAAAAGCCACAATCAAAACTGTACAAAGTTACCAACTAAGGCCCAGCAGGATGGCTCAGTGGATTAAAGCGCCTGCTTAGGAAAGCTTGGGTGGCTCCAGGGACCGCGGTTCGATCCCCGGCACATGCTGTGCCATCCCTGCCATCAGGGCAGGCTGAGCCGGCCATAAAAATAAATAAACAAACAAAAGTTCTGAAACAAGAAAAAATAAAATAATAAAATAAATAAAATTCTTTTTAAAAAAAAATAAAGGGCCTGGCGGGATGGCTCAGTGGTCTGAAGCACCTGCTTGGGAAAGCTTGGGTGGCTTCAGGGACTGCGGTTCTATCCTCAGCACCACATGCTGTGCCAGCCCTGCCATCGGAGCAGGCTGAGCCGGCCATAAAAATGAATGAATAAACAAATAAAGGTTCTGAAACAAGAAAAAAAAATAAATAAAATAAAAATTCTTAAAAAAAAAGAAAGCATTAAAAAAATAAAAATAAAAAATTAAGTTACCAACTAAGTACACTAAAACTATATAGTGAAGGTAGACCGTTTTTTCAAGTAAATATGCGAGGTGAATAAAGTTCTGAAATCCAGTTTTGCCTTAGCATATATCCTTCATGCTCCCCATCAAGCAAATGCTAAAGGTGTCTTCTGTTGATGTGGGATTCTCACTCAAGTAGGCTTATGATAAATATCAATGAACAAGGAGCCTAAGTCAAAGATTTATTAGATGCTTTATCCCCAGAAAACCTAAACATGGAAGCAGAATGAGTCATACTTCTCAGACTTACTCTTTGTATGTATCACAAGTGGTGAGATCAGTGAAAACTGAATCCTTTAGACCCAGGTCAGACTGATTTTGGGATACTATAATGCCAGGGCATCACTGTATCCATTACTTCAGATTCTTTGAGATGTGAGACTAGTTCTCACTGGCCTCCTCATTTCAATATGAAACAGAAAAGGCTGCACCAACGATTTCATCTGGGAGTATTATATTAAACTGGAAATACAGCAAAATTTGTTTTGACTGTCTAAGTTTACCTGCATCTTATACTTCATGTAATGTTGCAGAGATCAGAGTCATGTACAAGTAGCCATAAAACCATATGACCTTAGTTGTGAGAATTGTTTTTTTTTTTCTTTGGGGGTGGGGGTTGGGGG
This sequence comes from Myocastor coypus, assembly GCA_004027025.1. Taxonomy (NCBI): domain Eukaryota; kingdom Metazoa; phylum Chordata; class Mammalia; order Rodentia; family Myocastoridae; genus Myocastor; species Myocastor coypus. Next base: position 10,870 of record PVJA010048046.1, on the reverse strand, counting down.
CTTCTAGGAAGAGAAAAAGATAGATAGCACAAACACAGGGACCAACAGATATTCGCAAATTTCAGAAGCTTGTTTCAAGAAACATAGGCCTGTGGGTCTCCTTGAGGAAAATGAGATCTATTAAATATGAACCAGGACATAGATGAACCTGAGAGATGGAGTCTATTCTCTAGAAAGAGATTTTAGTTCAATAGTTGTCAAGATCTTGCCTAATAAAATTTCAATTCTCTAGTAGTTATGTCTAACAGAAGGGAGGAAAATCCTTATTTCTATAGACTGAACTTGTTCAACAGAGACTATTCATACCCATAAACTTCCTAAGAAGTCATGTCTGATATACAGGACTGAGATAACTAAATCACTGAGCCTAATTCTGTATGTTGCTAATTCAGTTGATGTCACTTCTACCTCTACCTCAGCTGGTGTTGATCTAATACATCACTGGGCTCAAATGCACCCAATTCCTCAGCTCATCAAGGCCATTCTAAGTGACGATCTCTCTTATCTCTATCTGATCAGTAGAAAACTGATGGGTAGTACAAGCAAAGCCTGAAAAATGTCTGAATATTTAGAAGTTCACTAATTTGAAAACAAAGTTTTATTCAATGGCCTTTAATCCAGGGTGTTCCATTGAAGTTTGGGTCTCCCTCACCTAATCCTAACCTTAATCCTAATCTTTTAAATTAAGACCTTTCATAAATCAACTTACTTAAAGGACTTCATATTTCTTGTGTTAATACAATAGATTTGAGAGAATTAAGTCTGACTCCCCATAGACATCATGCTCTTTACAGCAGCTTTGCTGATTAGGGGATCAGTAACTTGTACTTTCTTCCTGGGTCAGTGCTACTAGTGACTCCTTCACTGACTCCTTTAGAAGTTTGATAATTAATTTAGAAGGACTTAACTATAAAGAATGCCTCTACATAGATTTAACATTGTTCCAGGCTAGGATCTCCAAATTGTCCTTTAATTTAGTTTTCTTCTCTCTGTGTCATCTAGTCACATTTCCAAAAAAGTAACATTCATAAATCCTAGAAATCCTTCCTCCTGATTTCTTTTCCCCAGGATTTAGGCTTCTTTTGCTATGTTTACCTGATAATCGACTGTGTGCACCTTAAACAACTACGAAGATTCAAAAATTATGCCTGCACACCTAGACCTCAAGTGGTTTCATCCTTCGGCTGGGTAAAACTGGGGTTGCTCGCTTTTTGGTTGTCAACTTCTAGTGTCCTTGTTTCACCTCTGGGCCTGACAATCTATGCAGATCCAAGTTAAATAAACGTGTTTTTAACCTTTATTCCTATTGTGACCAATATTTTGACCCGGCATAGATTTCGTTTCAGCCTGATTGACCCTCAGTTTCATAGTCTCTCACTTACACACTACCTGTTCAACTAGAAGTTGTCAAGTGTTTTCTCTGGACAGAAAACATTTGGCTATAGCCAGGCAGCATTTGCACATATGCATTTCTGGTAACATGTCCAAAGAGGTGTAAGAAGAAAGACCCAGATCCCTAAGGATCTATTTATTACGGATCCTTTTATCTCAATTAATGTTTAGATTGGTACCTAATTTTGCATCCTCTTTGTTTTTTTATTTTCCACCCCCAGAAGCTTAAGTCTCATACTCCAGAATTCCCACCCTCACCTCTACTTTTGATATTGTTTGTAAATTGTGCAGGCTGCCACGTTCCCACTCTGTTGACTAGAATGGGAATAGGAGGAAGACATTTGTCTCCGTGATACTCAGTTCACTCTGGGGACATATTGGCTATGCAGGATCTCATACTAGTTACCTACACTTGACCTCCAATCAGATATTTTTTGGATTATCCTGCTACATCTCCCACTCCTCAATTGACTCAGTTGTTTATTTTCTTTTATCTTCTAATATTTTTGTTCCTACTTTATGGCCTGCATAAATTTCATTTCTTCCCAATAGAATTCTCTTTGATGAGAAATGGCACAAGAGAATTATAGTATCTCCCTTAATCTGTGAAAAATGAATTAGAAGTTATGGAAATATCTTTCTATATATAAGAAGCTAGTTAGTTCTCTTGCTACCACCATCTTTTCTTAATAGGTGGAACACAACACTGCATAGGCAGTCTCCTTTCTGCGCTCAGGTTCTTTTTGAAAAAGGAATCCTTTGACTAGATGCTTCCATTTAAAAAAATGCTTTCAAATTAACTTTAAAAAGAAAAAAGGTAACTTGAGCTAATCACAGGAAACTTGCTTCAGACCTAGTGGAAAAGAATGGTTGAAAATAAAAGGAAAATCCAAGAGAAGTTATAAGTGCAAATATTGTGAAGGGCAAAAATGTGGAACTTCAAGACATTTTAAGGCTAGTTTTGAGAGTAACTCAGTAAGCAGCAGAAAGACGGGTACTTTAAGATTATATAGGCACCATTTGTGTGATATAATGAGCAAATCACAGTATGGACCAAGAAACAAAAACAGTATGGAAACAAGATATGTAAAAACAAATTAATAAAAATCAAATGTTAAATTTTATAAAAACATTGAGGTCCAAAGTTTGAAATCAATAAAAAAAAACTGATAAAGTAAATACAAGTTGATTTAACTCAGTAAGTATGAATGTGTGTAGACAGATATATGCGAGTATATGTTATCCATTTCTACTTCTATTTATGAAGTGATATCATACATTTGAAAGGAAAGAAGTAATAGAATAATTTTATTTTTTTAGCACAGAATCTATAGGGTCTCACTAGATAGATTGGACTCATAGTGAGTGATTCATCTGTTTACAGCCAAGAGCTGGGATTACAGGTGCACACCACCACACCCACTCTCAATCATCCAATCATCGTCTCACTGCGCCCTGGGGGCGAGGCTGGCATGGCACACCAGAGATCAAATCCCGGCCACTGTACTCTGCCTCAAGTAATAGAAATTTTATATGTCATATTTTCTTATAACAAACAACTCAAATAAAAAGTCAAGATAAACATAACAACAAAATTAACAGCTTTAAACAACCATAAAGAGTAACTTATAGTGCAAAAGTTATACTCAGGGAAATATATAGCTTCAAACATTAAAAAGGCACAAATTCCACTCATCTTACTACATAAATAAATGAACAATAAAATAAACCTGGAATGGGAAAATACAGAGTGGTAAACATAAAATTAATGGGAAAACAAGCCAGAGTGTAAATAACAAATTTTAAAACGCTTTGAAGAGTATGATAAAACTACTTTGAGACTAGTTAAGAAACAAAGAAGTCCAAAAAAAAAAAAGTATAGAGCTACAAGTAAGAAAGGAAAACGAACAGTAGACGTGAAAAAGATGAACATTGCATACAATATTGCAGCAAATTTTTAAACAAAATATTTATCAAAATTGACATATGTAGAGAAAACTTGACTGGATATACTAACAACTATGAGACATGAGGTTTTAGAATTTCTCCCTTAGCACTGGGAAAATGGCTCAGCAATATAAGTGCCTGCCTGGAAAGCACAAAGACCAAGATTAGATCCCCAGTACCGCATGCCATGCTGGCCCCACAGTTTGCTGGACACCCAAACTAAGCCTTTAATCCCAGTGCTGGGGAGGCTGAGACAAGAGGATCACTATGAGCCCAAGCTGTGTAGCAAAACCTTGTACTAAATAAATAAATAAATAAATATTTTTAAATTTTTTTTAAAATTAAAAGTTAAAAATTTTACCCCTCAAAGTGAATCAATTCCAAGTAAAATCAAGGTTATAAAATATAATTTTATGTTTGAATTATTCCTGCACCACAAAAATAAGTAATTCATTAAACTGACAGTTCTAATATCAGAAACTGATTTAAAAAGAAAGGAAAAAATAGTTTTTGAAAAAAATTGTTTATTAATTTTTATTTTATTTTTCTTTTGGGAGGGGGGTTACCAGGGACTGAACTTAGGACCTTGCATTTGCCAGGCAAGTGCTAATTCTCCTGAGCTATCACCCCAGCTATTTTTGAAACATAAAACTATTTAATAAAATGTTACAAAGTAAACCTGATGTTACATCAAAAGAAAAATACAAAACATTTATTCCAGAAGTACAAATATAATTCATTATAATCAATAAATCAAGTAAATTCACAAAACAAAATCTTGATCATATAAAAAGTGCTTTCTATCAAATTAATAGACATCTTTCATAAAATTGAAATAAAACAGTCCTGTAAATCACTTAAATGCAACACAAATCATTTTTATCAAAACTAATAGAACACTAAAATTATTTCCAACAGATTTAGATTGCACCAAGGGTACTTTCAGAGTTTCACTGCATTCTTTTCCTCTGTGTCTTCAGTTTACTATGCTACAGGTTAGCCTAACAATAGAAGTGAGACTTAGGGTGTCTTTATCCCATCCCTGTTCAAGATTACATTTCCTAATCTGAATTTTGCAATCTGCTCTACTTTTACGTACATGAGATTTCTTCTTTGAGATTTAGACTGTCACGTGAAAACGCTGACATATGACTTTGGAGAGGTGGGTGTAGTCATGCAAATGCCAAATTTTTCCCCATAGCCATTTCTCTTGTTCCTTCAGAGGCCAACTTGTCTAGAACTAGTGTTTCCAGTGACTCAGTTCTGTAATTATGCTGTAGTGGACCAACACCATGCTGCCCTGTTGTCAATTAGATCAGAAAGTCAGAGTAAGTGCTTGTTGGATACCATGATGTTGTCCTTAACACAGTGACACAGCAGCAAGTGACACAGAGCTCCAAGAGGGAACTCTCTGGGTGTAAAATTTTTGCCCACAGTAGTCACGTGTGGCATTTCCAGTTCACGAATTTGGCCAAACCCTGCAGAGAAACTTTAGCTTATTGTATGATGGGAAACACTTAGGGTTTATTCCATAGTTAGCAAATATAATTAAAAACAAGTTTCAAATGAATTATAGCATCTGGCCCTTTTCATAGTATGATATTTTCTCTGTCTCAAAAATCTGTCACTACTATACATTTCCATCAAATATTAAGATTTTATTAACAGTGTTTCCAAGGGGAGTTTCCTTACCAACAAACACGATCTGTAAATATTCATTTCTAATGAATATTTATTCTAAAAGTTTTTGTTTTCTTGTGTCCTTTCTCCTGTCTTAGAGCCTGGGCTAGCTCTACTACTTTCTATTTTCTTCATTTTGCTTCTTCTTGTGCTAGGTATTCTGAAGGGATTGAACATTCACTGTTTGAATTCAGAAATTAGTTGAAGACGAATTTCTCCTTAAATGAAATGTACAACCATGTGCTTTTTTGTTGGTGTGGAGAAAGGAACTGCCTAACTCTGTGTCCATATCCTATGGAATAGCCTGGCAGTCCTCTACATTTCTTACATCCATGCACAGGAGGTATAAAGCTTTCTCCGCTACTCCCACCTCTGATGGTGCCTCATAACAAAGAGTCCTACACAGTGTCACTGGATAAACACACACACCCACCTCACTAAGAACTTTTTCCTTATCCCCACTTTACCCTGAGGAGTTGAGGCATCTTCCTATTTGAAGCTATCTCTGTATACCTCACTGATATGGTAAATGTGACGGCACATGAACAAGAACGGAGATGGTACAAAAGTGTTACGGCAATTCACAGGACTGTAATGGAAACCTCATCTTTGTGTAGCAAAGGAGAGCACAGTTTCCTCACAAAACACCATGAGAAGATATTTCTAACAAGAAAAGCAATGCTCTCATTCCTCGTGAAACCAAACGTCAGATGTGCCTGTTTGGTTCACCACTGGGCTCATCCCCAAATTTGAAATAGAAACCAACAACTACATCAAATGGAAAAAAAAAACAAACAAAAAACCTCTTTACAGTAGTGACTTAGAGGATTCTGTGGTTTAAATCACACTATGTGGCCATCTTGAGAGGAACTCATAAATGAAGATAATCAGATCCCTAAAGACATTACAGGCAGCCTCTGGCTGCAGCCCCATTAGGGAACTAATGCTGCATACAAAGTTGTAAGGAGGGGCAGCTACATAGTTGGTGGAAAGTAATACAAAACACACTCAGGCTATAGTCAATGTCTTCTCCATACTCACAACACAATCCACAAACAATGACAAAACCCACAGGAGAGTTCTCTGCAGAGGCAGGGTAAAACCCCTGACAAGCCACCTGATAATTCCATGATTATGATTATGATTATCCAACTGTACTCTACCCTGAGACCCCACAGAGGGTTTTCAAACCTAACTTTCCCCTCCTCTACAACCAGGTCTCTAAAGAGGATAAGAGACATTGGCTGAGTACAAGCTTCTCCCACCTGTGTTACCTGATACTGGAACTGAATTGGGAAAAGGGAAGCCAAGTACCAGCTGGGGCACTCGGGTGGGAGCAGATGGCTGATACCCTGAGGGCCAGAGAAGCTTCATGAGGCGAGACCCTGTGTGAAACTCTCTCTTCCACACAGCTACATTGAATTTCAGCTGGAAAACCCACATTCAAAGATAAAATTATAATGACTTTCAGGATGTTAATCACAGAGTATTAAACCCCAAGCTTGCAGCTCTGTGTAACTTTCTGCTTGGTACACCCTGACTATAAGACATGACTGTCTTGCTTACTTTTCATCTATTCCTGAGACAAAATATCCAGTGCTCAAATTAAGGAAGGAAAGGTGTTATTTAGCGCACAGTTCATGGAGGCTTACGTCTGTAATCAACAGATTCCAAAGCAGCGTGGCCTGGCACAGGGACAACAGTTCAGTGCAACAGAAGACAGCAAAAGCAGCAAGAGACAAAGGCGGGGGCAAACCTCCTTTCCTTTCTTGTACTGTGTGCACGCTACCTGCCCTCGGGTGGGTGTAGCACCCACTCCATCTGTATGCTCTCCTCCTGCCTAACAAGATGGGGACATTTATAATGTGAAGACCCCGGCCCTCTGCTGAATCACTTCATTAAACTTCTCAACTTCTCGGGGAGCAATCCCAGAGCTAAGGGAATATCCTCTAGAACTGCAGTTACTTAATTAAGCTTCCAGACTACTCAAGTTGACACAATGTATCAACCATTGCCAAAGCAATTTTCACATTGCCAGTGCTGGCATTGTTCAACACATGAAACAGCCTTTGAGTAGGCTTAGGCTTCTGTGCTGCGACTGCTTAACCACAGACTCAGATGTTACCCATGATGGGACCATATTTCATGTAAAATGAGGAAATTTTTGAGTACCGGCCAGATAGCTCAGCAACTAAAGGGCCTGTTTAGGCAGGCACAGGGACCAGGTGCCATACCGGGCACGTGATGCCAGCCCTGCCCCCAAGGCAAGCTGAGACATTGTTTGGCACTGGGTGTGGTGGCATGTGCTTAAAGCAGGACAATCACGATGAGTCTGATCTGTGTAGTGAGACCTTACAGACCCTGTAGTAAAACACATAAGAAAGAGGAAATTTTCAAGTTCTTAGAATCTCCTTTTTTGACATAACATTTAGAATTTGTGTTTTGACATATGGTTCTAGGTTTCTCCTACACAAATTATGATGTATAGACCAGCAGTAGAACCCTGGGAGTAGCTTAGAAATGAAAAGCCTCGGGCTCCATCCCAGACTTACTCACGCTGCACTTTCACAAGGCCCCCGTGTGCTCTGAGTGTGAGTATGGTTTCCGTGGCACTGTTATGCATGATTTTTATGGTCAGTCAGGGCTGGGAGCCATGAAAGCAGACTACCTTTGCAGCCTCATCTATCATTTCTCATAACTAAACACCAATAACTAGCCGTGCTCATGCTGGAAAATAAGGTAAATCCATGATGAGAAGACTTCCTTCCAAAATATATGTTTATTTGCATGGCTTTATTCTGTTTTAATCACAACATCTGCTTGCTTATTAAATTAATTTAACTTTATACTACATGGAGGAACAAGAAGAAAGGATTTTATATCAATATTTCACCAACTTCTTTCAGCAATTCAATCATAGGACTTCCTTTTAACTCCAAACAGATTTATTTCTTAAAATAACTATTATTATAATGATTTTACGGCCGCTTGCTTCTCCAACTGCAGACATTAGATTTTCTTCAGTCTTTAGTTTCAACATCAATAGTTTCCTCCTAAAAAGAAAGCGATTTCATTAGATGATATTTGTTCTTAAATTTTATTCTTTACAATTTTTAGGTAAGTATGCTAATCCCCTGACCAATTTCCTATATCATGCTTATAAAGTGAGAACACCCCAGACTGTCAGTGAATATCAAGTATAAGAATCTTAGTGCTCCACACACTCCTCCTGGCAGAGATCACAAATTATGTTATCAACATGAGAAGTCAAAATCAGTTTAAATTTTTTCTGCACCCAGCTTATGTTTAGGTAAACAGCAAAACATCCTTGTCCATCACACTGATAAAAGGCATGAGATAATGAACTTTCATGTTATGAAGACATTCATTCTTCACTTTTCTCTAATTCTGAAGTTTCTTGGAATCTGTACCATTTCTCAAGATGGATGAAGGGAAGGCCATGAAGCAATTTGGTAAGTAGCATCACTCTGCATGAGCTACTGGCTCAAATTCCAGGGAATGTATTGGCAGGCTGATAACAATAAGATGGAATTCATTCTTTTTTTTCCTGGCTCATTTATAAAGCATCTGCTGAGAAGATTTCATATCTCATATGTCTCAGTTACTCTTCTCTAGTTGCTTGGACAAATACCCTATACTCAAAATGAGGAAAGGAAAGGTTTCTTCAGCTCACAGTTGCTAAAGATTTCAGTCCATACTCAACTGACTCCAAAGCAGAGTGGCACATGGAAGAGAAGAACTTTTCATGGTGTGACAAAGAGCAGAGAACAAATGGGAGAAGTAGCAGCAACAATGGCTACAGAGAACAAGTCTGTCTTCCTTAAGCTGCATTCAAGCTGTCCGCCCCCAGGCTGGGTGTAGTATTCACACCAGTAGTCCCAGAGTTTGTGTGTTAGTCACAAACTCTAGAAGTCTGCCCATGATTGCACGAGGCTTACAGGGTACAAATACACACAAACCATAACACCACATAAGGCACCACAGCCTATAATTGTTTTAAAACCTTAAGACCACAATCAGATATATCAGATATATCAGATTAAATATCGCATGGTAATCCTTATAAAAGAAATCCAAAATATAATAATTTAGGGCTGGCAAAAATTGCTCCATGGTTTAAGTCACCTAGAAGCAGGTGCAGGGGTGAGGGGTTTGATCTCCAGGCCCACCTCTGGTGTGCTCTGAGACCTCATTTGAGACAGGGTGGGTGACATGCACCTGTAGTTCTAGTTATTGGGAGCCTATAAACAAGCAGATCACTACTAGTCCCACCTAATAGACCCTGAACACCTTGTAGACCCTTCACTAGAATACAATGCATATATATATATATATATATATATATATATATATATATATATATAATTTAAAGAGCAAAACAAATGATAGATGATAGGAAGCAAAAAGGCAGCCTGTATGGAGATAGGCATAGGGAAGAAAAGGGGAAGTAAAAATGATAGGGTGATTCTATCTATCTATTTATCTATCTATGTATCTATCTATGCATCCCAAGATGAGTATAGTCATTAAGTATTGCAAACATACACCAGTGTAATAAACAAAAATCCTAACTACAGCAACTGTTTATAGCATAGCTATTGTGCTGAGCTGGTACTTGGCCTCTTTACCTCAAATCGAGCTTACTACACACAGAGGAGTGAGTAGTAGAAACAAAAACATGGAAGTGTTCTTTCCACTCTACTGGAAAGCACCAGTGTGAGCAGTGCCAGCCTCCCCCCAGGAGGCAGGGGTCTGCTCCTCCTTTGCCTCACTCTATGTCATGCCATCAGAATATTCATTTCAAAACTAGAGCTGCAGGGCCACAGTTCTAGAAGGTACAACACTTTAGTTTTATGCTGTGCACACCTTAGACCTTGTCCTAAGCAAGGCAAGGACATGAAGCTTGTGTGGGGCTTATGCCTCTGATACACAGCTAGATGAGCTGGACCTCTAACTCTTCCACACAGACATTCTTCTGTCTTTTCGAAAAATTTCCAGTTCCAGAAACTGGTGAATTCAACTTTGTAAAAAATCCCTTTCTCCTAGCATCCATGCTGGTTATCCTCTTCAACAAACCTCTGCCGGGTCACTGAGTGTCCCCTCTGCTTCTTGTGCTTTATTTTTGATATCTTTCTGACTTTCTGAAAATTCAAGGTCTATCCCTTTTCACACACCTCTTTCCTTCTTAAAATTTTATCTGTTAAAAATCTAAATTATTAATAGGCTAAAATAAGTCCACCTCGTGTTTGTTATGCATGGGACTGTTTTTATTTCATCTTTGTTTTTGTTCTGAGGCAGAGCTTTGCTTTGTAGTTGAAGCCAGCCTTGAATTCATGTGGCCCAGGCTGGCCTGGAATTTGCAGCAATCCTCCTGCCTCAGCCTCCCAAGTGCTGGGATTACAAACATGGACCACTGCAGGTCACCTGTGACTGCTGTATCAGTTCCTGGCTTTACATAATTCCCTGCAAAGATTAACAGCATTTCAGAGAAAATTGGTACATGATTTACTATTCTATTTATCATGAAGATCTTTAATCAACTCAAAGAATAAATCTATCCTGTCAACAGAACAATCATGAGTTATTTTTCCTGTCTACATTCCATCTCTGGCCTACATTCTTCTGTTATATATTCTTGTTTTTAGAGATCCATTTATATGAAGAAACTTTCTTCTAATTTTTTAAACTCCTGAAAACATTGATTTTTCAGAAGTATTTTAGCATCCTAACAGCAAAAAAAATTTTAAATTTAGAATAGGTATCAAAAAGTATTTCACATCATAGGATATATTAAAGATGGTTTAATGTCTTGACTTTTTTTAGGCCCACA
>PVJA010048045.1:0-14389 GCA_004027025.1 Myocastor coypus | reverse complement strand
AAAAAAAAAAAAAAAAAAAAATCAGGGGTAGCAGTCCTGTTTGTAGACAGTCTAAACTTCAAACCAAGACTGATCAAACGAAATAAAGAAGACCACTACATATTAGTTAGGGGAAAACTTCAAGATGAAGAGGTGACACTCATAAATATGTATGCACCCAACACAGGGGCAACAAGTTATATTAGGCAAACCTTAATGGACAAGAAAAATCTAATATCCAATAACACAATCTTAACAGGACAACTTAACACCCCCTTATCCGAAAAAGATAGGTCAAGGAGACAAAAAAAATAGCAAAGAAGTAGAAGAGCTGAATCAGAACTTGAAACAACTGGAATTAGTGGACATACACAGAGTGTTCCACCCAACCACTTCAGAATACACATTTTTGTTTTCAGCTGCACATGGGACATTTTCTAAAATAGACATATTAGTACATAGATCATGCTTAAGTATATGCAGGAAAACAGAAATTATCCCATGCATATTATCTGACCACAGTGCAATGAAACTGGAAATAAATGACAACAGAAAGCACAAGAACTCCAGAAACACATGGAAATTAAACAGCACTCTCCTCAACAACCAGTGGATTACAGATGAAATTAAACAAGATATTAAAAAATGTCTTGAATTTAATGAAAATTCAAACACAACCTACCGGAATTTATGGGACACAATGAAAGCAGTTCTTAGAGGGAATTGTATAGCTCTGAACTCACACAGTAAGAAAACAGAATGGGAACAAATAAATACTCTCCTGGAGTACCTCAATCGCCTAGAAATAGAAGAGCAAACCAAATCCAAAGCCCAAAGATGGGAGGAAATTATAAAGATTAGAGCAGAAATTAATTCAATTGAGACAAAGAAAACAATACAAAGAATTAATGAAGCAAAAAGCTGGTTGTTTGAAAGATTAAATAAAATTGATAAGCCCCTAACTAACCTTATTAAAAAGAGGAAAGGAAAGGCTCAAATTCAAGCGATAAGTAATGAAAAAGGTGAAATTACTACAGACACAGCAGATTCAGAGAATCAAAAATAACTACTTTCTAAATTTTTACTCTCACAAAATTGAAGTCACAGATGAATGGACAGATTCCTAGAAAAGTACAAGCTACCCAAACTCAATCAAGAAGATATAACAACTCTAAATAACCCAATAACAACCAACGAAATATGACATATAATAAAAAGCCTACCGACAAAGAAATTCTGGGTCCTGATGGATGCAATATTGAATTCTACAAGAAATTTATATAAGACTTAATCCCAACACTCCTCAAACTATTTTTTTTGCGGAACTAGGGTTCAAACTCATGACCTTGTACTTGTGAGGCAGTCACTTGTGCCACAGAGCTATAACCCCAGCCCCACAAACTCTTTAGTGAAAGTGAAAAGGAAGCAATTCTGCCGAAATCATTCCTAGAGGCAAGTATTACACTGATACCAAAATCAGAGAGAGATACAACTAAAAAAGGAAAGTATAGGCCAATTTCTCTGATGAACATAGATGCAAAAATCCTTAATAAAATCTTTGCCAATAGAATACAGCTAATAATCAAGACGATTTTACACCATGACAAGGTAGGATACATCCCAGGGATGCAAGGATGGTTCAATATACGCAAATCTATAAATGCAATGCACTATATCAATAAAGCCAAAGCCAAAAATCACGTGATCATCTCAATTGATGCCGAAAAATCCTTTGGCAAAGTCCAACAGTCATTCATGTTCACAGTTTAAGAGAAAATTGGAATAGAGGGCTTCTACCTCAACCTGACAAAAGTTATCTACAATAATCCAACAGCTAACATAATTCTAAATGGGGAAAACTGAAATCTCTTAGTCTCAAATCTGGCACAAGACAAGGATGTCTCTATCACCATTCCTATTTAATATAGTTCTGGAATCATTAGTTACAGCCATTAGACAAGAAAGATAAATAAAAGGAATAAGAATAGTAAAGAAGAAGTAAAACTATCAGTATTTGCAGATGACATGACAACCTACTTGGAAGACTCAAAGAACTCCACTAAGAAGCTACTAGAATTAATAAACAAATTCAGTATCATAGCACATTATAAATTCAACAGAGACAAGTCAGTGGCATTCCTCTACACAGACAACAAACACACTGAGAGAGAAATTAGAGAAACAGTACCTTTTATGATAGCACCGAAAAAAACGAAATACTTAGGAATGAACCTAACTAAGAAAGTAAAAGATCTTTTGAATGAAAACTATAGTGCTCTGAAAAAAGAGATCTTAGAAAGTCTCAGAAAATGGAAAGATATTCCCTGCTCCTGGATAGGACAACCAACATTGTGAAGATACCCATAATCTCTAAATTGTACAAATTTAAAGCAATTTCTATCCAAATACCATTAGCATACCTTATAGACCTGGAGAAATCATTTCTAAAATTTATTTGGAACCAAAAAAGACCCAGAATTGCAATGACAATTCCGGGCAGCAAAGGTATGGCAGGAGGCATTACAATTCCTGGCCTAAAGTTATACTACACAGCTACAGTAATAAAATTAGCATAGTATTGGCAAAGGAATAGACCTGAGGATCAATGGAATAAATTAGAAGATGCAGAGGCAAATACAAACACAACCCAGCCACCGCATTTTTTACAAAGGGGCCAAACACATTTACTGGAAGAAAGATAGTCTCTTTAACAAATAGAGCTGGACAAACTGGCCCTCTACATGCGGAAAACTAAAACTTGACCCTAGTCTATCATCATGTACTAAATTAAAGCCAAAATATATTAAATACCTAAATATTAAAAGAGAAACCTTAAATATCCTCAAAGAGAAAGTGGGAGAAAATCTTGAAGACATTGGAGAAGGCAAAAAGTTCATGGATAGAAATCAAAATACATATTTAACACTTGAAAGCATCAACAAATGGGACCTCCTCCAGCTAAGAAGTTTCCACACATCAAAGGAAATTACCAGCAGAGTGAAAAGACAACCCACAAATTTCAAAAACATTTTAACTAATAAGTATTCAGACAAAGGTCTTCTATCTAGAATCTACAAAGAACTAAAAACCATCAGGGTTCGAAAATTCAAAGACGCAATCCAGAAATGGGCATCTGAGATGAGCACATACTTCTCAGAGAAAGAAATGCAGCAAGCCTACAAATACATGAAGAAACGCTCAATATCACTAGCCATTCGTGAAATGCTAATCAAAACAACAAGTAAATACCACCTCACCCCAGAAAGAATGGCTATCATAAAGACATCAACCAGCAACAAATGCTGCAGAGGCTGTGTGTAAAGAGAAACACTTCTCCACTGCTGGTGGGAATGCAGATTGGTGCAACCATTGTGGAAAGCGATGTGGAGGATCCTTACAAAACTAGAATTTGAAGTCCCATTCAATCCAGCTATTCCCCTACTGGGAATTTTCTCAGAAGAACTGAAAACATCATACCATAATGATATCTGTGCACCTATGTTTATAGCAGCCCGATTTTAAATAGCCAAATCTTGGAAACAACGAAACTGAGCATCATTTGAAGAATGGTTGAAAAAAAATGTGGTATTTTTGTGCAATGGAATATTACTCAGTTATAAAGAACAATAAATTTGAAGACTTCATATATAAATGGATGTATATGGAACATATACTCATAAGTGAAATAAACCAGATGTACATGTGTAAATTTTGTATAGTCTCCCTAATATAAGAACTTTAAAGAAGAAAATAAAAACTTAATGGCCTAACACAGCTGAATGTGTTATCAAGTAAACAATGAAGTGACTGTAAGCAGATTAAAGAGGAAACATATCTGGAGCAAAACCATGCACTTATGTACACAGGATGAATAAGATATTGGTCCTAAGAGTCTTCAAAAGGTTCATCACACTGATTATAACAGCATGTAATACTAAAACTATGCTTGGAATGGATGTCACTCTTGTCTTCTTGATGTGTACTGCTCCCAATGTAAACTTAGTTACTGTTACACTCTCTCTCAAGAGTACTAGTATTAGTATGAGGATAGCAAATATTTTGGCCCTAGCTCATCAAGGTCAGTAAGGACTTAGGACATAAAAGAGAACCTGTGCTGTAATATCTTATAACTCAGGTGTGTCAAATTTTCTGGTCAAATAGATTATGGGGCCTTAGAGGAAAGGGATAAATGAACTATAGTGTGTCTAAGGAAAGTCACCCAGAGAAAAACATTCTCTCAGGCTTTCACAGAAAACAAACTGGCCAAGCAATGGCCTTGACTCGTCCTGAAGGCTGACACTGACAACAGTTCTACAAAGCATTGTATATGGTTCCAAAGTTAATCCTGACGTGATTTGACCTTGGAAGATACAAAAGATGTATGTTTTGTTGTACAGGTCTTGCTTTGACTTACCCTTGATCACCCAGAAAAAAAGCTTAAATACGTCATGAAACATGGATCTAGACTGGTGAGATGAACTGTAGGAGGCTTGGATCAATAGCCTCCAACGTTTCAAATTTCACTGGTGGCCCACTGCAATAGGGGAACATTGGACTGTGTATGCATTTTCTTCCTCTTAATTCAAAGAGAAGAATTATTTTTCTTTTCTTTCCTTAGCAACATCAATAGGAAGGTGGGTCATGCCCACACACTCTGCTCTCTATAACTATTGTGAGGACAATGTGAAGTGTGTCAACAGTTAAAAAAAAATTAGTTTACTGAAAGTGTTAATGTTTAATTGTTTGTTCCATCTTATGCACGGATATCTATTAATCTAAACTGACCCGGTGATGAAAATATGTAATATAACCATTGTTAAATTTTTCTGGTTTTAAAACTTCGTACTATATGTATAAATAAATAAATAAATAAATAAATAAATAAATAAAATAAAATAAAATAAATTGAGAAACCTGGTTGTACTATAATAATTTGATTATATGACAGGCAAACACATGATCTTAAGTATCTGCTTATCTATAAGGTTATGTAAATGTATTATATATTGTATTGTGTGTGTTTGGTGTGTGTGTGTGTGTGTGTGTGTGTGCGCATATAGGGTCTCACTCTGCAGCTTGGACTAGAAGTGATCCTTGCGATCCTCCTTTTTAATGCCTCCCTAGTGCTAGGATTACAGGCATGCACCACCACATGTGGACTCCATCCCTGGCTCAATGTAAATAGGGGTGGTGTCGGTGTGGTACATAGTGCCAGGGTTCTAACAGGTTGAACAGGGGTCTTTGCACTTACCTAAGCAAATACTCAGTCTGCTGAGCTATCTCGCTGGTCCTTATACCTTATATTATATGTGAACATATTTTTATCAGAAAATACGAAAAATTGAGAAAAAAATTACAATTTGTCAGAGACATAAATATCCAAGCAATTTGCTCATTCATTTTATTTTTTGAAAATATAAAAAATTATTTAATACATTAAAACATATTTCATATGTCTATAAGTAAGAACTTCAATTATAGTAACTTGAAATATTTGAGATAAAACAATAGTTCTTTGTCATGAAAAATTGACTATCATGCAATTCCCATGCTGGACCATTTCGCACTTGGTTACTCTGCCCAAGTAGAGAGGTCATCCTTGGAGACACTTACAGACTTTGGGAGGGGCAACAGATGCAGTTTTGCATTGTTTGGTTTTCATTTGTCATTTGGCTTTATTATACTAGCCCAAATTTATGTAAACAAAAAAAAATTGAGATGTATTCAATTCTTAGAGTAAAATAATGTTTAAGTCCTCTTATTTCTGACCCTGTAATATCCAACAGTAGTCTTCTTACACCCAAACTTCTAATTATAAATTTTAAATGTTTCAGTATATTTGAATTTAAACAACATATGTTATATAGTTTGAATCCTTAGTTCACAGCAGCAAAACCAATTAGCAATTGGGTATACATCGAAGTGGAGAGATGTGTTTGTCAACAGAGAACTGAGAAATAGGAAGAACACATAGAAGTTAGAAAACACAGTTTAATTAAAATTCTAATCTTTTCATTAAAGATTTTCCTTATCTTCTACTTAAAAATATAAATTGTTTTGTCTAGATAAGAAGATTGTACATTTTACTGGTCTCATTGTATAGTGTACAATGTAAACTCTTCAGAGAAATTTCTATAATCAATAAATGTTAAAATTTCTTTTGCTGTGTCTATTTATTTAATTAAGAAATTAAATCATTATATAAAACTTCCTATTCTGAGTGGCTTCTTCTCCTCTACTGGATGTTTCCCATGCAGTCCCCTGATTCCTCAATAGAAGAACTGCTACAATGAACTGTGTGTCTGTAATTCTAGTTTCAGAGCCTGCTTCCTGCAGACTCAGCACAAAGCACTTCTAATGTAAAAATGGTGATAAGGAACAGCACTTTTCAGTAGGAACTAGGCTCTTTTTTTCACTTGGATAGATCCAAAAGACTCTTGAAAGCAGTTGCTACTAAAACCCATTGGAATATTTTGCCAGTGTAGTTTATGCAGAAAAAAGATCAGAGTGATGCAATTAAAATGAATAATCAACGGTCAGTACACATTATGCAAAACAAAAAGATGTGAAGATTACCTAAGGAATGCACCTTAGCCTGGTTGTATATTTTTCTAGTTCTATTTTGTCGGACTCGCTCTGTGGCCCAGAAAGTTGACTGGCACAATTTCAGCACTAGTACTCTCTGTTTCTTGGTTTCTTTTAGTTTCAAACAAGGAAAAGCTTTATTAAAGGTTTGTGCAGCAGGAAAGCATGATGTTTGTCTCAGGAATGAGGTAGCTTGATTGATTTAGGAACTGGGCCAAGTTCCACTTTCATAAATTTGATCAATTTCCTTGCTTCATGGCTCCCTACATATCCTCTTTTTGCATTTTGTTTTTTCAGAGATGGGTGTTCCACTGCAGTTAGAGAAGCTGTATTTGAATAAGTCTTTAAAGGACCTTTTCATATTTGAAACTATCCTAAAGATGGTAGCTACTTGAATTCAGCAAAGTAATCCAATTTAGTTCAATAATCCATAATAGTGAGTTATTAGCGGAACTGACGACTGAGGTATTTGGCCGGCCCGTGAAGGCGTTTTAATAATAGTTAGGTCATGTTTTTAGTTCGCACACTGAAAGCAGAGTTTTACTCCACTGTGTTTTGGTAGTTCCAGCTGATTCTGTTTCTTCTGGGTATATCTTAATTGGATAGTGCCCATTTAAACAGAACATATAGCACTCTACATAGGATTTCTTTAGTTTCCCTTTGTTTCCTGGATCACAGTAACCAACATCAGAACTCTAGAAGAGGAGAATTTACTAGTTGAATAATTCACTGCTAAGTATAAAACTATGGGTCCAATCAGTGTTTTCCAGAAGTTTCTTAATCTAGTCAAGGAGCACAGGCTTTATAATGACCTTTTACTTCCACTGAGTATGTTATTTTTAGCTATTAGTGTTGCCATTCTTTTATTGTGGATATATTGCCTGCTTTTTTGGCATCTCTGAGGGTGTATGCTCATCAAATCTGTTTTTACAATTAGATATCTCTTATGAAATAAAGTTTCTAATTGTGTTAATATTTAAAAAAAAAATCTTTCAGGGGTCTGGGGAGATAACTTGGTGGCACAAGTGCCTGACTGGCAGGTGCAAGGTTATGCGTTCAAACCCTGGTCCCACCAAAAAAAAAAAAAAAAAAAAAAAAAAATCCTTTCAGGTCAGGTGATATAGTTCAATGGACTAAGGGTTTGCTTAGATAAATGCAGGAGCTAGGGATCCATCCATGGCACTGAATGCCGCGCTGTCCCCACCCTTGGGAGTGCTGAGCTGGCAATGGAGTCTGGGCTTGGTGGTCCACGCCTAAAATCCAGCACTAGGGAGGCACAAATCAAGAGGATCTCTACAAGTCCAAGCTGTATAGTGAGACCCTGCCCCTTCCCCCTCAAAAAAATCCTTTCAGTAGAAAATGCTTTGAAGGACCATCCAGATAGCTCAGCAGATGACAGCACCTGTTTAGGCAGATGCACAGGCCTGGGGTTCAATCCCTGGTCGCACCTTCGAGGCATGTTGAGACAGTGATTGAGAGGGGTCATGGTGGCCAGTACCTGTAATAGCAGCACTTGGGAGAATGAAAACAGAAGGATCACTACAACTCTGATCTGTGTGGTGAGACCACATAGACCCAATAATAAATATAAAAGAAAAAAACATCCTATGAAACAAAAGTTGCTAAAATTTCCCTAAACTTTTTAAAGTGGCTTCATGTGTAATTTAAGATAAGAATGTGTTCTTTCATATGTAGGATCTTTTCAGGCAATTTTTATTATTTCATAATTCTATTGTATATAATAGAAGTGTATACTGACTTAAGTTATTGCTAATTGCAAATATAAAATATTACTTATTTGACTAGCATACACAATATTTAATTATGTGGAAAGATTTTGATCTTGTTAATATATATCTGTAGATCACCTAAATATGTTAGATGTTTGATTTAAGTAAGAAAGGCATCTACTCAATTATAGAGGGAGCTTTGCAAAGTCTTGAACTTATTCCTGTAATCTTTAGATACATATTTTCACAGTTTCATGTAGACAAAAATCAAATGCAATTCTTCACAACTGTCAGATTTTTCATGAGTTATAGTTATTATTATAGTATAGATGTATTGTACTTCTTTGTCTGTATTCCCATTGATCCCACACACAATGGGGAAAGTAGAATATTATTCTCATTTGTAACAGAGGCCCTTCTCACAGAGCCTGTCCCACACAATGTATTTGAGTAATCATCTTCCTTCTTTCAGTGTTCTGCTTGTCTCTACTTACATTTCCAAAAGGGAAAGTGATCCCTTGTTCTGCTACTAAAGTTTATTTCTCTATTCTTGAGTAATTTCTGCACATTACTTTGAATTTCATTACATTTTAATTATTTTAAAAATCCTGTATTCAATTATTGGGTACAGAGTCTTGCTATGTAGCTCAGACTCATGGTGACCCTCCTGCCTCAATCTGTCCAGCATTGTGGATGTGTAGGGCAGCATAGCACGTACTACTGGGGATGGAACTCCATCGTTGGGCTTGCCAGGAAGATGTTTAGGCCTCTGAGCTATCTACTAAAAGTTAAGGATCATGATAGTTATTATTTCCTTTATTTCCACATAATGATGTGGAATCCATCTGGGAGCGATGAAGCAGCTCCTGGTGTGGGTGGGCCCTGGGGGTGCACTGGGGTTTTATGCTCTTCCTCAGCCTTTCCTCTCAGACATTGTTTTGCTTTCCACACACCATGAAATAAACATCTTTGCATTGCCTTTTTATATGCTGTAGGTCTTTACACACATCATGGGCTCTATTCTAAGGATCCATGAGCCAATTTAAACCTACCACTCTTTAATCTGGGAACTGGATACTGTATCCCAGTCACTGATTCACTAGCTGTTTTATACAAATCATCTTACCATTTAAACTTGTAAAAATCTCTCCCATCTGATTGGGCAGAGTTATTATGTATTGCAGCAAATGTTTTTGATGATCTAGAATTATACTACATGGCACATAATGCATTAAAATGCAGAATAAGTTCCGTTGGGGATGATATGTGAATAATACCACTCATTTTCCCCTTTCTTAGAGGTGGATCTCCTGTTATGTAGAGATGACAGCATGCAGTGTTTCTCTATCATCCATAAAGACATGTTAATTGAAGAAGTATCATGGGGGAAACAATAGTTATAAAAATCCCAAAGTTGAATTAATATACATAAAGCCATCTTGTTTTCCCTAAACAGAGTCCTTCTATGTTAGCACTGTTTTTTTTCTCCTCATTCTCTAGGCTGCCAGCCTCAGTTTTCCCCATTCACAGTCCATCTACCTACTTCTTTCACCTCAATCTCCTTGATCCCCATCAAGCAATACCCTGTCTCTCCCTAGCTGAGCTACTTCTGTAGAGTATTGATGGTTCAAAAAGATAAGTTTTTTTCTTGTTTAGAAGACAAAATTACAGATTTAATCAATTAGGTTTGTGTCTCTTCATGCAATATTTAACATTATTTATTTTAATATCTTATGTATGTTCTTTCAGGAGACTTTCTTGTCAACATCAACTATTTCAATGATGCTTCACTTTAAAAGAAAAATGAGATAGTTCTACATGGACAAAAAAAAAAAAATAAGTAACTCCATTGCCTTTCTCATTGCTGAGGATCAAACCCAGCAACTATACATGGTGTTCAAGAATTGACAACCAATCCCTAGCTTTTATTTTTCAAATTTTTATTTCAGTGAACTTTTAGAAATAGGACAATATTAGCGAAATAATCTATCAAACTTAATCAAATCTTAAAATTTTACCACATATGCCCTCTTTCCTATTTTCCCCTTGTTCTCACTGTTTTCTCAGTGCCTATGTTAACCTAGATGCCCATACCAACCCTGCCTTTCATGATTTAAGGATGCATTACAGATATTATGACACTGTGCCTTGAATACTTTTCTCTTAAAGTTTAATTCTAATTTTTACGTTAGAATTCAGTAAGTCATGAAATTAACGTTAACTTATGCTATATCCATCTTTGCATACATTTTGATTTTAGAACACAATATTTCTTGTGAAAATGGAGTTAGTCATAAATAAAGACAGGATTCAGAGATGGTTCCATTTCTTTTTGCCTAAACATGGAAAAACAGCATTGACTTTAGCTAGAATGAGAAAAGCAGGGGTGGAAGAGATTTTGGATGAGAGAAAAAAGGACTTTAATTTTGAATATTTTAAATAAGAATTAAGTAGATATATGTTTTCTAGAGACATATGAAAAGACAACCTTTAAAATGGGAGGAAACATATCTTCTTGTAATGCTCAAAAATCGTGAACAAAGATGTGAGACTGTTGATTAAAGAAAAAAACAAATCTAATTAGTTTCATAAATGATCTTTATCAATTGAATTGTCACTAAGATAGTTGTTTAGAGACAGTCGCATAACGCACAGATAAACATTTTCTTTATTTTTAAAGAGAGTACAAATTAGAATTAAAACACAACAAATTACAAGTTATATACATAGTGTTGTCTTCCAACAAGTTATTTATATTACCAGATATATGAATGAAAAGTTAGAAGAAAAAAGTGTATAAGAAAGTAAGGAGAGATGGGCCCGGTGGGATGGCTCACTCCTCTAAAGTGCCTGCTTGGGAAAGCTTGGGCGGCTTCAGGGACTGTGGTTGGATCCCTGGCCCCACATGCTGAGCCAGCCCTGCCCTCTGGGCGGGCTGAGCCGGCCATAAAAATGAGTGAATAAACAAAGGTTCTGAAACAAGAAAAAAAAATAAATAAAATAATTCTTAAAAAAAAAAGAAAGTAAGGAGAGAAAAAGTAAAACAATTGAAAAAAGGAGATGAAAATAATCAAACATTAACTGCTCCTTTCCATAGTCCAGCAGAACTGCACTGTACTGTTATCTAAACCGTCCTGCTTACACACATAGATAAATCTCTTTCCCTTACTCCCCCTCCTGTCTTCCTTAACTTTGTAACTTTTTTCTTTTGAGTAAGTTGAGTACCTTTTTCTCAGTGTCTATTGTAACCTTTAGAATCCATTTTTCTCTTAAGTTCTCACACTGAGACAGTACAATGTTTGTACATGTGTTCTGATTTATTTCACTTAAGAGTATGTTCTTCCCTTGCATCCATTTACCCACAAAAACTCAAATTTACCCTGTTTCGTACCTACACAAAAATTTGTAATGACAAATCTTAATGACCTAGACCAAAACTGAAAAATACTGAGATATAATTACCAATGCAAAGAGCATCATTCTTACAGGGATGTATGGGAATGGTGTGAGGTTCAGAGTGCAGTGTGAGATGAAAGATCCTAGACAGTGTGATCCCAAGACATTCAGGTTGATAGCAAATAATGCAAACTAGAATCTAAGAGAGGAAATATTAAGGAAGGAGAAGGGTATAATAATGTATGAGACTAAAAGTAGTAAAAAAAAAAAAAAGAGATCAGCAGGATATTAAAGGAATGTGTTCTGGAAAATAGAGTTCTGTGTTTCATTAGTAAAACTATTCTGATGGACAAAATTATGTAAAATGAGGAATTAGTTGTTGAGATGAAGTTTTCTGGAATAGAGTTTGGCCCCTTCAGTAGAGGTATGTATGTGTACTTGGCAGGGAATTATTCAAAGAAGAGCAACAAGTATCCTTTCAATTCTCTGTAAATAATTCATTTAAAACTGTTTTCCTAGGGGCTGGGGAGATAGCTCCGAGGCACAAGTGCCTGCTGGGCAAGTGCAAGGTCGTGAGTTCGAACCCTGGTCCCACACAAAAAAAAATAAAATAAAAAAATAAAACTGTTTTCCTGATAATAAATGTTCAACGTTGTGTGACAACTACTGTCTTATTGTTTTCTTTCTTTTATCAAGCCTTGTAGAATAGTTCCTCTCATATTAAAAATGATGTTTCCTTCCATTGTGATTGAAAAATATTTTTTCTATATATTGTCTTCATTTCCTAGCAAAGATTATTTGCAGTTTTATGAAGACTGTAAGTCAATAGTAGAATCATGTTTTAGAGTGCTACCATCTGATTTAGGAAATAATTCTTTCATTAGATTATGAAAGTGTCCATTTCTTATCTTTGCAAATTTGCATGCATTACATACACATGATAATCTGTGGTTTTCTGATGAGTCAATACCTCCAAAATTTCACTTGCCTGACAGGCACAAGGACCTGAGTTCAATCCCCAGTTACATACATACACACACACACACACACACACACACACACACACTCACATCCAAAAAATTATAGAATGTTTAAATGTAAACTTTTTAAAAATACCACTTCGCATTTTATTTTAGTTGGTTACAGATGAATTGCTTCATTTTATCCTCCAAATAACTATGAGTTAATAATATGCCCTCCTCCTTAATCTTTATGTATTCTCCTTTTTTAAAGATTTTTTATTTTATTTTTTATTTTATTTCTTGTCTGAGAACTTTTGTTTGTTTATTTATTTATTTTTATGGCCGGCTCAGCCTGCCTTGAAGGCAGGGCTGGCTCAGCATGTGGTGCCGGGGATAGAACCACAGTCCCTTCAGCCGCCTAAGCTTTCCTAAGCAGGCTCTTTAGAACACTGAGCCATCCTTCCAGGACCCTATGTATTCTTAAATGTGATCAACATGGTTAATTATGAATACCCACCACCTAATATGATGATAAGACAGCATAATCTTATTTTTAATCTAAAAATATAGCAATAGACTCCAAATTGGTACTATGAAGAATGATTGAAATTTATGCTTTCTAGAAACTTTATTGTGCTATGCATAATTGAAACATGAATACTCTCCAATAGAAAAAAATATATATATATATTATGTTAGTTTCTGTTTGCTCTATTACTTCTCTATCGTGCTAGCTGTATGATAGTGACTTTATTAACACTGTATATTTGGCTTTCCAATCTGTGCTGTGACTTGCAAAATCCTTAGTACCTTTTTCATCTTCAGTGTTTTGTATATGCACGGGTGAGTCTCTCCTTCACTTTATCTCATGTTTCCTAAGGGTTCTTACTGCTATTATCTAAATAAACATTTTGGACATTCCAAATGATTCAATGATATAGAGTCTTCCTCTTAAAGGTAATTTAAAACAGAAAAGGGGTGGGTGGGGAGATAATTCTGTGGTCTAAGCACCTATCTGAAAACCACAGGGGTCGGAGTTCAATCCTCAGTGCGCCTGGGCATGCTGTGCCGGCCAACAGAACCAGTAGTGGTGGTGCCCTCCTGTAATCCCAGTGCTGGGAGGCTGAGACCTGAGGATCACTAAGAGTCTGAGCTGTGTAGCAAGGCCCTGTACCAAAGAAAGAAAGAAAGAAAGAAAGAAAGAAAGAAAGAAAGAAAGAAAGAAAGAAAGAAAAACTTAAAGGAAAGTAGGAAAATAAAGAAAGAAAATAATGAACTTTCTGCACTGAAATAGGATACAGCTGTAAATCTCTATTAAATTGTTCATTTCTATCTACTTTGAAATTACAAAGGTTGTTTCAGAGATGATTTAGTTAATAACATCACAGGACGGGACTTAGCTCTCT
Organism: Myocastor coypus; assembly: GCA_004027025.1. Classification (NCBI taxonomy): domain Eukaryota; kingdom Metazoa; phylum Chordata; class Mammalia; order Rodentia; family Myocastoridae; genus Myocastor; species Myocastor coypus. The sequence continues at coordinate 331 of PVJA010048045.1, read as the reverse complement.
CATACAATGCTTTTAGACTCTACTCTCTTGACGTATATATCAAAACTAACTTCACTTTCAATGGTTCAATGGTTATTTTTTTCTTTTTAAAAAGCTAACAAAGATTTCAAAAAAATAAGTATAAGATTAGATAGACTAACCAGTGACTTATCATATCTAATGAACGAAAAGAAAAATTCTCAAAGATACAAAATATTTACCTAACGATAATAAAAGACATGGTAAATTCAATTAAAAATAAATTTAATTTTTTGTTGTTTTTGTTTATGTGTGCACCTTTTTTTTTTTTTTTTTTTTTTTTTTTTTTTTTTTTTTTTTTTTTTTTTTTTTT
>PVJA010048044.1:0-14382 GCA_004027025.1 Myocastor coypus | reverse complement strand
CAATATGCAATATGTCAACTTTCAAAGAAAATAGGGGGAAAAGAAAAAAAAAAAAAAAGTAATTTGGATTTAGAAAGGTTAATGTTTAGTTGTTTGATCAATCTTATATACCTGTATGTATTAATCTAAACTGATCCGATGATGAAAATATGTAATATAACCATTGTTAAATTTAAACAATAAAAGAATTGGAAAAAAAAATATTTAGAGAGGCACTGAAAGGAAAAATTATACCAGGAGGATGAGAAAAGACAACAGAAAAAATAAAATGGAAAGGAAGTTATTGACCAGAGAATTCAGCAAAACCAAAACAGGACAGGGGGCCCGGCAGGATGGCTCAGTGGTCTAAAGCGCCTGCTTAGGAAAGCTTGGGCAGCTGCAGGGACCGTGGTTCGATCCCTGGTACCACATGCTGCGCCAGCCCTGCCCTCAGGGCAGGCTGAGCCAGCCATGGAAATAAATAGATAAACAAACACAAGTTCTGAAACAAGAAAATAAAATAAAATAAAAAATTCTTTAAAAAGACAGTAAAAATAATGAAATTTAAAAATTAATAAATGAATATGAAAATATTGGGTCTAAGAAGTATAGTTACATAAAAGGAGACATAAAAAATCAGCAAGAATTAAACTATGTATAGTCATTCAACACTGTTGAAAATGTCTTAGATTACAAGGTACCAAATGGGTACACTTCACATGAAGTAATCAGCTTGTCTTGGAGTAAGGAAGAACACCCAAACCTATGGCACCTGTGTCATGGTTCTTTCCTTATCCTTGTTATCAAATATCTTGGCAAGTTTCTTAAGATTTACCCCTCTAATTAACCATGGGTCCTAGGATAGAGGCACTGGATCACTGAGTCCACAGTCCAGGAATTATTAGCATGCAAAGGAAATAAAAAGGGTTTGCTGAAGATAATAAGCAACTGCATATTGAAGGCCAACAGTAGGAGCAGCTCAGCTTGAACAGTCATCCTAGGAGTAGTGCTTCCTCTCAGGCAGCAAGTGGCTACAAGTTAGATCTTAGGCTCTGTAATAATCTGTATCTTGCTGAGTATATTGGTCAATTCTCCTACTTTGAAGAACACAAGATGTTCCTTTTGTCATGAAATGCAATTACTGAAACAAATAGCATTCTACTTTAAATCTGGCAGATTAAATTTTAATTAAGCTCATATATTTACTTAAGAAATTCTTTAGGGAATTCTATAAGTTTTGATAGCCTTATCATCACTGTGGCTAATAAATAAACTGGATTTTTAAATTGTTCAAGGATTCAAGAACAAATAGACAAGAAGAACTACTGTTTCTTAGTGCCTCAGAGTTTTGTTTTTTAATTTTACATAAATTTATTGCTCAATAATAAACTAAGCATGTTGACTTAATGACAATGAGAAAGCCATTTTCTGTACCCAAGATTTTATTCAATGATCAAAGTTGTTCATTTTTCCTTTACTAAAATCAAATCAAACATGCATGACCTGAAAAACTATTTAGGTCTTAGGTGGACAGCTTGATCTTCCTCTGACTTGTATGTGGTAAGATTTCATAGCACAATGCAGCTCACTTCCAACTGTGTCTGAGGAATCAAGCTGACTTCATCCTGGCCCCATAATTTTGGTGCATGTTTTCCAGGCCAACTCAGCAAGGGCAAAGAGAGCTTGAAGTGTACAATAGGGTTTCTTTCTCACTAAGGCTTCCCACCTCTGTAGAACACATTATTTCCGCTAATGCAAGGCCTGAGAAATGTTTCCTCCCATGTGTCTAGGAAAGAAAGGAAAAAGCAAGAAATTAGTGAGCATCTAGATGATCTGGGAGTACAAAACTACTTGTTTTCAACTAAATTATGAATTAGGGGCTTGGGAGATAGTTCACAGGTCTAAGAACCTGACTGGCAAGCTAAAGGATACATGTTCATGCCCCAGAACTACAAGCCATGCCAGCCCCAGAACTCTGCATCATGCCAGCCACTGAACATGTGCGTGGTGGTGCATGCCTGTAGTCCCCATGCTGGGGAGGCTGAGACAAGAGGATCACTATGAGTCTGAGCTGTGTGGTGAGATCCTGTATCAAATAAATAAAGAAAATTTAAAATAAATTATGGCCTGTAATCCCAGCATGTGGGAGGCTGAGGCAAGAGGATCAGAGTGAGTTCAAGACCAGCCTGAGCCACAAAAGTTCAAGGCCAGCCTGAACTGCATAGCAAGACCCTGTCTCAAAAAGACAAAAAGAAAAAAGAAAAGAAAAGAAAGGCAGACAGACAGACAGACAGACAGACAGAAAAAATAAATTACCAATTATCAGGAGTATTAGTGAGAGCTTTAGAAAACATAAGTGAGACCATAAAATAAGAAGTCTATATTTTTCTCTGCACTATTTGGCCAGAAGCTCTTTTATTTCCACCAGAGGTGACTAAATTCCCCTATAATATCCTTGGGCAAAGCCACATTCTCTAGCAGTGGTATATAAACCATCAATGTAGATACCAACTTCTACCTGGTTAAAAAGAAACTTTAGTTAAAAAGAAAGCTGATACAATACAGCCAATAATAATAAAACAATTTCCTCTGCAAGCGACTTGTTGAAAATCTTCCTTAGAATCAGAGATTGGGTCAATTTAATAACTGATTGCTTTCCAACGTTTCACCATCTCTTAGATCTTGACATTTCTGTTCCAAAAAACTCACTGTTTTTAATGGATGTTCTGTCCCCAAGGACTCCTTGTGTTCTCACACTGCACTTTAATCTTGAGACCCACTGGAACCAGATGCTTTATATAAATGTTTAGCCACCATCTTTCAAGAGGAGAAAAAAGTGATTGAAGTCACCCAGGACACAAAATAACAGGCAGCACTAACACAACTGATGATAATCAAAGCTCTGACTGTATTTTCCTAACTGCCACTGTTTCCTTGGAACCTGGAGGGAAGACACACATCAGAGGGAATGACTCTACTACAGCAGAACTGGAGTCTCTTTCTTTCTTTCTTTCTTTCTTTCTTTCTTTCTTTCTTTCTTTCTTTCTTTCTTTCTTTCTTTCTTTCTTTCTTTTCTTTCTTTCTTTCTGTCTGTCTGTCTTTCTTTCTTTCTTTCTTTCTTTCTTTCTTCATTGCTTGACGTAGGTTATACAATTGTGAAGTAAAGTATTTCCAGTTTCAATTTCAGCAAGATTCCCTATTGTTGGAGACCCTTTCAACCTGAATGCCCTGAGGATTAGGCAGACTGCCTACAATGCAAAGAAATGCAAGAGCAGTTTGAGAATTACCGTGCTTCTGATTAAATGGACAGTATGGCAGTGATTCCCAGCAGTCTCCAGTCTTTCATGGAAGGCCCATAATAAACCTGGCGGAAGGGGTAAAATTTGTGGTGCACTGTAGCCACTCTATACTTCCTTTTTCCCTTCTATGAATTAGGACTAAAAATGAACACCTAGCTCAAATGATAGTGGTGAGATAATTCTGTGAAGCACTAGTGTAAGGGTTCAGAAAATATAATCTCCTCTTAGTCAAAGTGAAGATTAGTGATTTATACCGTACAGTATCAAGATTATGTATCAAGGAACTGGGGAGATAGCTCCGAGGTACAAGTGCCTGCAGGGCAAGTGCAAGGTCGTGAGTTTGAACCCCGGTCCCACAAAAAAAAAAAAAAAAAAAAAAGATTATGTATCAGACAAAGTTTGTTTCTTTCTTTCCTCTGTTTCTCTTTTCCAATACACATTCAACTTTTTTATCTCACATTGACTGCTCTTAAAATTTGGTCATTCCAATGAAATGAATGAGAGAATTACATTGCTTCAAAGTTAAGAAAAGCAAATTAAAAATTGGTTGAATAAAACTGAATTAAATCTAGACAGGGCTTTTATGATCCAACCCTAATAGAGCTCTTTCCTTTTCTACTGAAGTGTTCTGCCTCTTAGAAGAAGGCCCCTTTTGTGGCACATCATGAGTAATTTTGAAATGTTAGTAAGATGAAATCTAAGTCATGCTCACACATGACCCAAAGCCTCTGTTTGATCTAACTTCTTCAGAAGAAAAAAAAAGAATATTGCATCAATCTAAATGCACCAGGATGTAGACCTTTAATTATACAGCTTCACCATCCCAAAGGAAGCCATCACTAATTTAAAACTGTCTGGCTATTGCCTACATAAGAGATACCTTCAAGAGAACCAAGCAATGCCATATTGGGCCATAATGACAAAAGTCTGAACCACCTAAGGCCCCCAAAGAACTAAACCAAGGCATGAATCACCTAGTTCCAACCTGTGTGATTGTGATATAAACTATGAAGTAACTTTCGCGGTTGAAGACTGCAGAGAGCCCACAAGATGTCTTCGTAACTAGCCATCCACTAGTTACTTCCACTATAAGATTTATTAGATAGTGATCTCAAGGAAAAGCTTTCTCAGAAAGTATAATTAATTCAGAAATTACTAGAAAGAATTGTAGGATTATGCTTCCACACTGACAAACAATTTTCTATTGTACATGTTTATCAGATCTTCCTTACAATGGTTGCTACCCTGTGGTAGCTTTTTAAAAAGTACTATGTTGTTCCTCTTGAGAAAAACTGGTGAGTAACCTAGTAAATAACTCAACAGCACAGAATTTGTTATAATGTTTTACAGTTATTTACCTCTAATAAGAGTAGTTACTTCAAATGTAATTCTAGACTCTTTGGGGAAATTTTGAATATGATAGTGGTGAGATAACTCCATGAAGCACTAGTGTAAGGGTTCGGAAAATAGAACCTCCTCTTTTTGAATAGAAATCAAAATCTCATAGTCCTACTACCCAACAATCATTCTTAACATTTCATGGTGTTTTGCTACATTTATACATATTGATTAAGGGCTGGAGAGATAGCTCCATGGCACAAGTGCCTGCCTGGCAAGTGCAAAGTCATGAGTTTGAACCCTAGTCTCACCAAAAAAAAAAAAAAAAAAGTTAATGCCTTGTTGTACTTCATATATTGCTCTTATATTTAATATATTATCAGCACTAATTATCACTAAGAAACATCTGTAAAGATTTTTTTATGGGTTTATTCTTTTTATTAGAAGTGTCCATTATTGTTTATTCACTCTTTTTAACGTTGGATATTTAGGCTGCTCTAAATTACAGGCAGTGTTGTGCAGAACATCTTCAGGCACACACATGTTGGCATTTATTTATTTATTTATTTATTTATTTATATTGCACAGGGTCTCACTACTGACTCATAGTGATCCTCCTGCTTATACCTCCCAAGTGCTGGGCGCGCACCATCAGGCCCAGACTCCACCTCCAGAAGAGCCAGTGCCGCAGGTGGGGCCAGCAAGCACTTAATCCGCTGAGCTATAGCCCCGGCCCTCATGTTGGCATTTTAAACTGTTTGAATGGATTTCCAGTGGCCAACTACTTGAGAAGAATATGTGAACATTTAATATATAAGTGTTTTCTTTTTATTATACTGCATACATACAGGCTCACATTTGTCTTATTTTAATTGTAACTGATAAGTTACATTTGACTGGCTTTTTCTTAAGAACATATACTTTTGTTATTGTTTTCTCCAAGCAGAGATAAATGCCCCCATGTTTCTCCTACTCCTGTCTTCATGCACATAGGATGAGAGGTTTGTGATTTGTTGCAATGGGCAGGAGACACAGTTCTATCAGTCTGCAGGAATCTCACCCATTCCTGATGAACATCCATGGAGAGACATTTATCACATGTGAACATCTGGCCTGTGAAAGCCAACGGAGGCCACCTGGCTGCCTGGGGGGCATCCCCAGCAATGGACATACAGCCCAGCACAGGCATCCTCTTCATTCTAGTGAGCAACCCATATGGCAACTTTTGTAGGTGAAGAAACAGAGACCCAGAGAAAAGTCAAGCAGAGGTAGGACTGAAAGGCACATACTCAACCTCAGCTCCTGAGGTGTCAAGGACCCCTATTTGCTACCCGCTTCCCAGAGATTCATGATCAGATGAGGATGGATCTCCCTCAGGGCTTGGTAAAGTTTCTGGATGGGCTGAAGCTGAACAGCCTGTGTCTTGGCAAGGGGCCTGCACACTTGCGTACTGGTCCTTATTCAGCACCACTCCGCTCAGCAGGTTATCTACAACAGGATCCACAGAAGTCACTTCTGTGCAGCCAATGCTGGTCCACAAAGTACAGCAAGCATGAGGCATTTGGAGGTGAAGCTGAGACTATCCCAGATAGAAGGAATAGAGAGGCTGCCGGTCTCAGGTCTCCTGGTTTCAATAAGGCCTCCCATACAACTGTCCCTTTTTTTCTTGCATCTTATCTCTAGGTTGATTCCTGACCTCAAAGAGCCAAGATAGCTCTCACAGAAGATCTGGGGTCCTCTGGGGCCTTGATAGCAGAGCTCTAGTTCCTGAGGCATAATCTCCAGCATCTCTAAGCCAGACCCAGTGTAGTAGGTTCCCATGTAACGGCTGCTGAGTGGGGATAGACTGCGGATCTGCACAAACTAAAACATGCTCATTCAAGTGGCAGAGCCTATAGTCAGGTGGCCTGCACATGAAGACTGGACGTTGAAGATACCTCTGGCGCCCCACAGGGCCTCCGCCAGTGGAGTTGGTTGACAGAGGAGCCTGGGGTAAGTTCACTTCCCTGTGGCTAGCTACTATTGCTGGCCCCACATGGGTCTCAGCTTTCTGGCAAGAAGAGAAGTGATGGTGGTAATTGAATTCTGTTCCTGGGCCTAGTTCCTGAGCACAAATGACCTACAGGATACCTGGATGGTGGCAGAACCTTTCTTTGAGATCAAAGTTGAGTAGGAAGCTGTGACTGCTGTGCAGCTCCCTCACGTTGGGGCCCTTCAAGGCCATAGAGCATGACTTTTGACTGTTTTAACAAAAAAAAAAAATCATATATAGTATGTAAGTTTTAGACCATATGAAATAAAATGATGGATATATAGGTACTGATTTTATAAATTTTTTCAGTAAGGAAGTCTAATTATTTATATGCTTAATATCTGTGGACTATAATTAGGGATCTACCTGATTATAAATCCAGGCACTAGAGTGTCAGAAGCAGGTAAGGTTTCAGGATGAGAGCAAGTCAAACTCAAGCAGAAGCCCAGAACTCTCTCTGCAGAGCATTCGGCATTTGCGCCACCACGTTAAACTATCCACTTGCCTGACTTCTGATGTGACAACAGAGAGCCAGAAGAAACAAAAGCTTCTCCAAATAGAAAAGAGCCACCATGTCAGAAAGCCTGCTTGGGAGCATGTGAGTCTTCTACCTGAGGCCTCCATGATTTCTGGAAAGCCCTCCTACCCAAAGCCCCTGTCTGCTGGAGGAAAGAAGCTAGTACACAATGGCTACGACCATTTGTGAGGAAATCCATGTAGCTTCCACTCTTATGTTTAATGGTGAAGAAGCAGATGGCTATTTTTAAATGTTCCTCCAAAAATCTGTACAATGTTAGCAGCTATGTCAGTCCTCTGAGGAGGTAGCAATTCTTTCTGTTGGGATTTCTTAAACTCACCTTTTAGGAATACCTATAGATGAAGAAACAGCACATTTATTCCTTTATTGTACTCATTTTTTTCTCTTTGTTCTTTATTCAAAACAATGGTTACTGGATCCCACCTGCTCCTAGGAGGTATCTGCTATGCTAGACACAGAGGACCCATTAGGATACCTGATGACACCCCTCACACACAAGGCTTATGATCTAATCAAAGAGGCAAGCAAAAGCAAACAATGGCAGCTGAGAAGGAAATTAGGTCATGGCAGAAAAGGTACTAAGCAGAGGCCTGGTGGCAAAGTCCAGAACAGGAATGACACAAGCAGAACAGCAGGACTGTCAGGTAGAAGAGACGTAGGGACAAAGTGCTCCACATAGAGAGAGGACATGCTGTAGAAGGGCAGCACAGCTGCCCAAAGGCCAGCTGTAAATTGTAAATTTTCTGTTTACAATCAGAAAACTGCAGAGCATGAGATCATGAAGTACGACTTCAGAGTCACTCAGATATTTCACAATGTCAGAAAGTAAGGCCCAGAATGGAAAGGGCTTTCCCAAAATCGCACAGGAAGTTGATTTTCTGCCAGGTGAGTCTACAGGCTCCACCATAGGCTTACACTCCCCAGCCACTGAGTTTTCTTTCAGGAACTTTCATATGGGGTCACCATATATACAGATGACTGTGTACAAAGACGTGTTACAGATGACATTAATACACAGATATAATAATCACCATGGTGTTATATTTTTTACTTCATTAGTATTTCTATGAATTAGGCTGAATCTAACATTTGATTTACATTAAATATATGGTCAAGACTAGGAGAAGGGCCAGCACTCCAAAGCGCCTGCCTAGGAAAGCTTAGATAAGCTTAGGCAAGCACCAGGACTGCAGCTCAATCTCTCGTACCACATGCTGTATCAACCCTGCCCCCAGGGCGGGGCAAGCCAGCCACAGTAAATAGATAAGCAAACAAATAAACAAACAAACAAATAAATAAATTTAAGATTTTAAAAAGGCTAGCAGAAAAGCAGCTGCCTTCCCAGCTCTGCTTCACAGCTGAGAGGAGGCACTTTACTATTAAGTCACCTTACAGCGCAGTGGCAAAACTCATTATTTGTGAGCACTTGTGAACATCAGTGCAAACATGAAGAAAACACATGAAATTATGCTGAAAATTAAATTGCTACTGTTAAGGTAGCCTCGGGCATACACCCTCAGCAGTCCATGGCGAAGGTCCCCAAATAGGAGAAAGCCCAACCAAATGAGGATGACACATAATGTGATTATTCCCCTATTACATTACCTGCACTCTTCTGGGACTGCAGAATCCTACTCCTATGCATCTTTCTTCCACCCTTCTAACTGCACCCCATCAATGAATGTCAAAACAGTCCTCACGTTTTTCTATCAAGTCTGTTAAGAGGGGAAGAAGGTTCCTGTTGTTAATTGCAGGGTGATCTCCCACTCTTTGTTTTAAGGAAAGTTTAAACAAAATGATCACCCACTCTGGGGCTTTAAACAAAGTTCAAACAGAACAAAGTTTTCTTGCCAAGGTTTAAGGCAAATTTCCTCTGTCCAGATGGCTTCCTCAGGCAGGCCAACATAAGAACCAAGACCTCACCCCTGCTGCCTTTTAATGTTGCTCCTTGATTGTTGCTAACGATCCACAGCTGTCCAGCCTCGCTAGCTCCTTACCCTCCCTCTGTCATCTACATCTGTCTGCAACTTGGAGGGGCAAAAAAGAGATGCTGAGAAAGGGCCACCCCCAAAGCACCACAGGTGGAGCCTGAGCGGTCGGGCCATGCAATGGACACCTGACGAGAAGCTAAGTTTACCCAAAGAACCTTCAGGAAGAAACTAGAGGATCATTTTTATGTTAAGTAAATAAACTAGATGATGAAAAATGCCATGAACTGCAGCAAGCCCCACCAAGAACCTAGAAGTCTAGCCAGGAGATCACTGTTCCTTTTTTTTTTTTTTTTAATTTGTAAATATAAACATTTACTTTATTGTTTCAGCATAGCTCATATGAGCATTGTTTTTTACTTTATTTCATTAATTTTAATAAGAAGGAAATAACAATACAGTTTCAAAACAGGTTAGCAGGACAGCCACAATAACTAATATAATGCATATTATTGTCTGCATAGTAGTTGTTCAGAGTGCAAGATGAAGACAGGATAACTTTTCTGAACTCTGTTAACACAGATCTTTCTTTGCATTAAACTAAGACAAAGTAGCTCTATATATAGTCCAATAGCTCCTAACAGTAGTGGGTTATCAGCAGAAGTGTCAATGTTGGGAGCTGTTGACTTCAGCCTTTCACATTTCAGCATATTAATATGGCTTTACTATTTAAACCTCGTGGTTAAACTTTTCTGCTGGATGGTTAAGACCTAGTCCTCATGTTTCTAGGCAGCACCCCAGGGATGATGACCATAAAATTCTGATACCATTCCAGCAAAATCTGTGTACCTTCTCCGCTGTTCACCCAGCAACTCACTTTCATCAGGCTCATTACCAGTGACGGGATCTGAATCACTTGCTTCTGATCTGAATCAGGTATAAGAGGATCACGTCTATGCCCTGTACTGATTGTGACACCTCTGTTTTTTCTGTGTACTGTAGCCATCTAGCCATGTCAGTCAGAGTACTCTGAGTGAGGCACAGGATCTTCCACACAAGCCTACCAGAAGTTCATTCAGTGGATCTATTTTTAAATACTGCTCTGCGTGGAATCATGACACAGTGTATATGTACTACAGCTTAATGGTCAAGCCCACTTCACTAATGTTAGTCTAAGTTTCTATTCTATGCAATTGACACTTCCTTCCCCACATCCTGGTTATTTTCTCCCCTTCGTTTTGATATGTGTGTGTGTGTGTGTGTGTGTGTGTGTGTCTGTCTGTCTGTCTGTCTGTCTGTCTGTCTGTCTGTCTGTCTGTGTGTTGTGTCTGTGTGTCTGTGTGTTAGCAGTGGTAGTGGTAGTGCTGGGGATTAATCTCAGTCTTGCACATGGAAAGCACATGCCCTTTAGCTGCCCACCCAGAACTCCCTCAGTTCCTATTTCTTGAAGGAAGCAACTCCATTATCTTTAGCCTAAAACCTAAATATATGGCTGATTTAGCAAGGTTCTATGTATTTGCTTGTTTCTTTGTTTTCACTCATGTTAAGTGATTACCAAGCCTTTTTTGCTTTGTTTCGTAGAATGTATTTGGTTTAGGGTCTCATTACACAGCTCAGACTCATAGTGATCCCACTGTTTTCAGCCTCCCCATTGTTGAAATTATAGGTGTGCACCACCATTCCCAGCTGTAGTGTCCAGCTCAGCAGGCTTGGAGGCAGGGCCAGCATGGCATATGGTGCTAGGGATAGAACCCTGATCCCTGTACTTGTCTAATGTCAAGCCTTTAAAAAAAAAAAAAAACTTCAGAATATTAGAAAAAGAGGTGCGAGCTCCCTGGCCCAGCTGGTAAAGCCCAGGCATGAGGCTGAGAACAGTCTAGTGGCAGGAGGGTGGCAAAAGAAGATCAAGGCTCTGTTCTTTGGATTGCTCATCCTGTGATACTACCACATCTGATGAGTGTTCAAGCTTTTGGCTTACTGGCCATGAAACTAGAGGACAGGTCGTGGCTCTGGGGATCATTATGGGAATTAGAGATAGCATATCAAAAGCATCTAGCCCTGAGTCTGGCACATAATTGGCGCTGAGCAAACTATGACACTGAGTCAAAATGTAAACTAAATTCTTTCCTAAAAGTAACCATTTTATCCATAAAGAGGTGATCTGTAAAATAGTGAATGGCTTAAGGAGAAAGCAAACTTGCCCAAAACTGCAAGTGGCTGGTGGCCAGCCTGCTCACACAGTCCCTCCAACACCCCTTGCAGTTTTGTGAGTAGGACTGCCACCAAACCCCAGCAGTACACCCACTTCTGACTATAATGTCAGCTTCATTCAGGTTGGCAAGGACAGAATACCACCATCCAAACCTGACCACAGGTTTCACCATGCTCTTCTATAGTCAGTGCCTGCAACATTCCTAGCTCTGGGTACAGCATTCAGATAAAGTATTCCTGTGCAAGAGGAAAATCCTAAAACAATGCTTCCTGACACACCTCAGTTTTTTAATTGAGATACTCAGTTTACAGTTCTGACTCTTGTTCTTCAACAAAACTTCATTGCAACTTATATAAATTATTCTTGATTCTTTTCTCTCACTGGTGTAAGGCCCCTACTCTGTCAGTCCTACACATGTCCCAGGATATTAGCACTTAGAAGCAAACTTCAAATGTTGCTCTAGGGCTTCAACAGTTACAAACTATTAAAAAAAAAAAAAAAACTTTTGGACAAAAGTAAAGACAATTTACAAAACAAGATGCTTTATCACTCAAGAAATACAAGATAAACTTTTATGAGCTTCCTCATAATTGAAGATATATGATGAGGGGCCCAGCAGGATGGCTCAATGGTCTAAAGCACCTGCTTAGGAAAGCTTAGGTGGCTGCAGGGAGCGCGGTTCGATCCCGGCACCACATGCTGGGCCAGCCCTGCCCTCAGGGCAGGCTGAGCCAGCCATAAAAATAAATAAACAAACAAACAAAAGTTCTGAAACAAGAAAAAAATAAAATAAAATAAAAAATTCTTTAAAAAAAAAAGAAGATATATGATGAATTGTGTTGTGCAACATTAAAAGCACATCCTAAAGAAACATTTCTCCTACTAGAAAGGTAACTGAAATGTGTGTGGAACAGGAGGTAAAAAGGATCCAGACGTAATATGCACACCTGCCAATATCCACAATTGATATGCCCATTATATATCACAAACATACTGATAAACAACTTAAAACATATCACTGAAAATCATCTCCAGAATTCCATCAGGTCCAAAGAAATAGGTAAAGAAAGTTTTAAAAGAACCTCATTTTTCATACAGTACAACCCCTGGTATACATGACCACTGTCAAGTGACTTCTGAAACTCACTAATTCATATTTTCCAGACTTTTCGCAAGTCCTCCACAGCACTTCTTCTTAAAAGGAGCTCTGATGAAGCTGAATCTGTACACATACATGTGCTCCTTCTCCAATAATCACTGGCCCTTTCTCAACTCTCAGCTTCCCTCTCCAGGGGATCCAGAGGTTTCCATTCATCTGCTATACCGAAAAAAAAAAAAAAAAAAAAAAAAACATGCCTTCTGTTCAAAAGAACAACAACAGGGTATTGAGTTTTTGTGAATATAAATAAAACATTATGTAATGATGAATCAACAATAGTAATAAGCCCTATAACAAAATTAAACAGCAGCAGCTGCAGCCTGGAACAGATGGTGAGAAGCCATGCCTAGAAATCAGAAACAGCCTTTGTGCTGAATAAAGAAACAGAGGCACACTGAGCACTCCTGGAGAAACTCCCGTGGGTCTCTGTGGTTTGGCCAGTAGGAGGTCTGCCCTCTGAACAACAAACACAAGCAAAGTGAGACGCTGGTGTGAGAATTCATTTATATAAATTTTTCTTTCTAGCCTTGGCCAGCAACACTGGGTGACATCGTCACAGAACCAAGCTCTTTGCAGGTTCTAGCGCATTCTGTTTCTCCAGCCACACACGGAACAGTGCATAGAACACATGTTCTGCACACCCGCAAGGCTTAGCTGAGATGTCCCAGCAGTGCTGATGCTCACGTACCCAGGGTGGCACCTCAGAGCAGGCTGCAGGGTGATTCAAGGCTGGAGAGATGGGGGTCATGACAACTTCAGTTCTCACCTGCCCATGAACCTAAGATAGTAATAATTTGATTTTTCTCTTCTGGTAACTATGAGTAAAATTTGTAGATAAGATCAATTAGGCCAACAACGGTTGAAAAGGAAAGGTTCTCTTCCATTCCTCTGCCTTTGAGACTCTCAGTTTATTTACAGACAATAAATGGTGACTAGCATAAACACACTTGCAAAGAGTACTACTATTTTCACTGTACTTAGTTTTTTTTTTTTTAATTTTTGAAGGCAGTAATAAAAACAGATTTATTACGGATACTTTAATGTCATAAAAACAAACTTTAACAAAGAAGCATTAATCATGAAATAGATAATAAATATAACTAAGCCTTTTGTTAACCTCACATTACAAAGTCATTCATCTCTCACTTGCTGAGCTATTGAGTAAGCAGAGAGCCCTTCAGAGTCAATGCATTAGTAATTTTTTTATACAGATTTACTTAATACATTGAGAGATGAGAAAATGAAATACTTCAAGGGAAAGTCTGAAAAAAAAAAACCCATTTGCCTGAAGAATGACCAGTCTAGGACAAGGGTTCCAGTTAGGCTGGCTTCTGGAAGAAACACAGAGAAGACTGAACTGAAGGACACTACACATTTGCACCTGGAGAGGGTACGAGGATAGATGAGGAGTTACTGCCCTGACTCAAAAAGCAAAGTGCTTTTCCATCCATAGAAGAATTGAGAGTTCCTGACACAGCCAGTTTCCTTTCTCCTTTCTCCCCCAAGGGCTGTTAGCTGTTTGAGTAATGTGGCCAGTTGTGTGAACAACAAATACACTAGGCTCTGGGCTTGTGAGTGATACTCTTCATATCAACGAAAATGGAGCTGATGATATAGTGGTAATAACTATCCACAGGACTTACTGCAATAAATTAATATAAACTACTTGGAGCTATCTACCTCTGCTGGCAAGTGTCAAGGTATTTTGAACAGAAAATGAGAGAAGGGCCAGAGTTCTAGCTCAATGGTACAGAGCTTGACTGGCAAGCACAGAGGGAGAGACAGAGAGAGGGAGAGGGAGAAGGTGGAAAGAGAGGGGAAAGAGGGAGAGGAGGGGGAGGGGAAGGGAGGGAGAAGGGAAGGGGGAGAGGAGGGATAGGGGAGGAGGGAGAGGGGG
>PVJA010048043.1:0-14390 GCA_004027025.1 Myocastor coypus | reverse complement strand
TCCGCCCTGAGGGCAGGGCTGGCGCAGCATGCGGTGCCGGGGATCGAACCGTGGTCCCTGAAGCCACCCAAGCCTTCCTAAGCAGGCGCTTTAGACCACTGAGCCATCCCGCCCGGCCCCCCAAAGAATTCTTATTATTGTTCAAAACCAGGACATACTCTATCCCTTGAACCAAAAGAGAGCATTATGATAAAGAAAGGAGTAGAAAACAGCAATAAGTTCACGGAGACTAAAAAATGTAATCACCAAAGTAAAGAAAAAAAAAAAAAAGGAATAGAAAGACGTTCAAGAGAAAGTTAAGAGGTCTGAGGAGATAGCTCAGCACCCAAGTTCCATCTCCAGTATGGCATGCTCTGCCTCACACCCTTTGCCCACCCCAGAGCTGGCTGTGGTGGCGCACGCCTGTAATCCCAGCACTTAGGAGGCTGAAAACAGAAGGATCACTACCAGTCTGAACTACATAGCAAGATCCCGCATCAATTTTTTTAAAATGTATTTGGTAAAAGGTCTCACTACACAACTTGGACTCATAGTGATCCTCCTATTTTCAGCCTTCCCGGCGTTAGGATTACAGGCGTGAGCCACTCAGTGTGCCTGGGCCAGGGCTGGTGCAGCCTGTGGTGCCAGGGATTGAACCCTGGTCCCTGTGTTTGCCTAAATAGGCACTTAGTTTGCTGAGCTGTCTCGCTGTCCCTCAAATAATTTCTTTTTTAAAATTTATATATAGGGCTGCCCAGCCCAGTCTTCGAGAGCCAGATGTGGGAACCTCTGGCTGGGGCCCCTCTGGAGGATGGCAGTGACTGGACTGGCAGCAAGGGAGGCACAGGTGGCAGCGAGGGGCCAGGGGCGATGGTGGCCCAGATGCAGAGGGCGTCTGGAGCCCTGACAGTAAGCAGAGCTCCCAGGAGGACCTGACCATCTACCCACCCTGTGGCCACCAGAAAGTCATCCTTTGCAATGAAGGCAAGAAGTATGGTCAAAAAGAACTGATTGCCCACTCCATCAGGCTCAGAACCGGGAAGACCCAGACTGAGAAACAGGTCTCTAGACACAAACAGGTTTTGGCTCGAAGGAAGTCCAGAGAGATCCAGTCCAACCTGAAGGTCCTGAATGTGGACCAGATGTCCACGGACACAGCTTTCCAGATGATGGCTACCAAGTCCTCCACCCAGTTTATCTCGGCACCTTCCCTGCAGGCCAAACTGTGTCCTGCTGGTCCTGTCGCCACTGAGCTATGCCAGTTTTGGTCGGGGGCTTTGGGGCCCCCTGGAATGTTCCAGACGTGAAGGCATTTCTCATAGACACAATTCTCCTTGTCCCTGAGGCCCCATGTACTGACCTCCCAGGAAGAAACTCCTTCCCAGAAGCCCCTCCAGCAGATTTTCCCTAATGTCTCATTGGCCAGACTGTGTCACCTGGCCACCTCTAGCTGCATGGGAGTCTGGGAACAATTTTTCTTGTTCTTTCTTCTCTCTAGGGTTCAAGCCCTCCCCACCTCCTCCAGCCCTTTCTCCCCTCCTCCCACCTGCTCCATCACCACCAGCCTGCAGGCTCCGGCTCTGGGCACTGCCCGGTTGCAGCTGGTGGAGTTCTCGGCCTTTGTGGAACCACTAGGTGTAGTTGACTCTTACCAGAGGCACCTGTTCGTCCACATCAGCCAGCACTGTCCCAGCCCTGGGGTGCCCCCGCTGGAGAGCGTGGATGTCCGGCAGAGATCAAACAAATTTCCCGAGGAAAAGCGTGGTCTGCGGGAGCTGTATGACCGTGCCCGCCCCCATGCCTTTTTCCTGGCCAAATTCTGGGCCAACTTGAGCTGGGGCCCAAGTGGTGAAGAAGCGGGCGCCGGGGGAGGCGGCAGCGGCAGTGGTGGCTTCTATGGAGTGGGCATCCAGTAGGGAAGTCTGGAGCACATGACGCTCACCAGCTCCTCTAAGGTCTACTCCTTCCGGAAGCAGGTGGTAGAGAAGGTGGAGTCGGAGCACACCCAGTTGGAGGATGGGCAGATTTGTGTATGGCCTGCTGCCCTCACCCATGTGCCAGGACTTGGTGAACTTGCTGCACAAACTGCGGCAGCTGCCAGAGCGCTACAGGATGAGCAGCGTCCTGGAGAACTTCACCATCCTGCAGGTGATCATGGGCCAGGGGCCCTCAGCCAGGAGAATGAGGCCCTGAGGATCCCCCAGGTGGTGATGAACAGCGACACCCAGGCTGCTGTGCACCCCCTATGTCTTCGAAGTCTCCACCAGTGAGCGTGGGGCCCAGCACCATATCTACCACTTGGTCAGGGACTGAAGGGACCCCACACCTGGCTTACCCATCCCCCTCACAGGGAGGACCCTGAAGCTCTCCATGCTTCTCATTTGGAGAGGGCGCTGTGATGGCAAGGGGTTGTCCCCTAGTAGGAAGAGACCCCAGCAGCACATCAGGGACTGCAGAGAGGAGTGAACAACACCCCATCTCTCCTCTCCCCACTCTTCTGGATGTTTTGCGGGGCCCTAATTACTCATTGACTGGTCCTATTTCCTGCCCCCTCCTCTGCCTCATCCTACCACTCCTCTTTGTGATGTCACAAATCAAAAATTAACCCTCTCTGTGTAGGAGCAGAGCCAGGTAGGCCCTGGAAATTTTTTTTTTTTATATATAATGAGATATTTATATGTGGGTGTTAGGTTGTGACTATCCCAGTGGGGTGAGGCACTTGAACCCCACCCCCTTTTCTTGTATGTGAGCCCCAGACTGGACTGCTGCCTCCCTTTCCCTCCCAAAGCATGTTGGTTTGTGTTCTGACAGAGGATAAAATTATTTTACCCCCCCAAAAAATGTGTATGTATATATATATATATATATATATATATATATATATATATATATATGAGAAAGTCAAGAAAAACAGGGCCAGCCTGATAGATCAGCTGACTAAAGCGCCTGCTTCAGCAGAGCACACAAGCCAGGATTTGATCCCCAGTTTGCCTTGCCAGCCCTGCCCCTGAGGCGGGCTGAGACAGTGACTGAGACTGGGTATAGTGCCACATGCCTGTAATCCCAGCACTTGGGAGACTGAAAACAGGAACATCACTACAAGTCAGATCTATGTAGTAAGACCCTGAGCACCATGCATCTCCTTCCCTCACTGCAGAAAGAAAGAAAGAAAGAAAGAAAGAAAGAAAGAAAGAAAGAAAGAAAGAGGGGGGAAGGAAGGAAGGAGAGAAAGAAAGAAAGAAAGACTCCTGAAATAGAGCAAGAAGTTCAGAAGACAGAACACATGAAAGGAAAGAAACGTCAAGACAAAACAGCTAAAAGAACAAGCGCTATATATGCCCAACAGGAGTTTCAGGGGAAATAGAAAGAGATTGGTAAACCACAAGACCACCCTCCCAGAGTTTATATAAGATGTAAAGCACTGGGTTCAAAGGACCTGTTAAGCAGAGCGTGCGTTCACTACAATAACAGAAGATTCATACCTAGACCCATTCTGAAATTTCAGAGCCCCATGGCGAACACACACAAAGCTCCACGGGGCAGAATGGGAACAAGTCAGTAGGAACAACGCCCAGTCTTAGCCTGTTGCCAAGTGGGGTGCCGGAAAGGAAGGCCCAGAGAGCGGAGCAGCCCCAGGTGAACTCGCACACGCATCAGAGAATTTTAAGCATGGTTACAAGAAAAAGGTAAAGAAATGCTATTGAAAATTGACAGGTATTGAAAAGATATGACCAAGTTAACAAGAAAGAATTCTGGTTTCCAGTGAGGCATACAGGAGCTTCCAATTGGGCACTTTGGAGCAGTAGCAAATGAAAACACATTAGCCTCTCAGGTAATTAAGTTTCTCTCCTCCCAGCTGAACCGCAGCAGCAACTCTGGGTTCTCTTGCATCGAGGAACTGAGGAACTGGCCACAGGGTCCCCACAGAGGCCAGCCTAGGAAACCGGTCTGAATAGGTGGACAGCAGGATGGGTACACAGACAACCAAATCGGCAGCACCACTTCATCTTATCATAAATTTTACATAAATCCAACTGCTTCATTATGCTCAAGTTTACTTAGCTAAGATTTTATTCAGTTCTTGTTTGTTCGGTTGGTTTGGTTGTTCTGAACTAGGGGTCAAATCCAGCACCTTTGTACTGAGCTCTGAGCTACATCCCTGGGCCTTTTTATCTTGAATAGGGGGCTCACACTTGTCATCTCAGCACGAGGAGGCTGAGGCAGGAGGATCACTGTGAGTTCAAGGCCAGCCTGGGCTCCGTAGTTATTTCATGGCCAGCCTGAACTGTATAGAAGACCTTGTCTTAACATACACACACACACGCACACACACACACACACACACACACACACACACACACACACACAAATTGAAATAGGGTCTCAGTAAGTCACTAAATTGCCCAGAAGGGCCAGTCAGATAGCTCAGTGGACTAAAGTGCCTACTTCAGCAGAGCGCAGGAACCAGGGTTCGATCCTCGGCAC
This sequence comes from Myocastor coypus, assembly GCA_004027025.1. Taxonomy (NCBI): domain Eukaryota; kingdom Metazoa; phylum Chordata; class Mammalia; order Rodentia; family Myocastoridae; genus Myocastor; species Myocastor coypus. Next base: position 9,926 of record PVJA010048043.1, on the reverse strand, counting down.
CACAAGCCAGGCTGGTCTCGCCCCTGCATATGCTGAGTCATTGACTAAGACTGGGCACTGACACGCAGGTGACATGTACCTACAATTCCAGCGCTTGGGAGGCTGAAAACAGGAAGATCACTACGAGACCCTGTAGGCCCTACAGTAAATACATATAAATAAATAAACAGTCTAGGCTGTGCTCAAATTTCTGACCTTCCTGCCTCAGCCCCACAGTCCTCAGATTGCAGGAGTGCACCACCTCACCCGGGTTTTTTTGTTTGTTTGTTTTATGGTACCAGGGATTGAAGTCAGGACCCTGGGCTTGTCAGGTAGTTTATAAATTTATTTATTTATTTGTTTGTTTGTTTGTTTGTTTTCTTGTTTCAGAACCTTTGTTTGTTTATTCACTCATTTTTTATGGCTGGCTCAGCCCGCCCTGAGGGCAGGGCTGGCGCAGCATGTGGTGCTGGGGATCGAACCGCGGTCCCTGAAACTGCCCAAGCTTTCCCAAGCAGGCGCTTTAGGCCACTGAACCATCCCGCTGGGCCCCTTGCCAGGTAGTTTAGCAGATGGTAAGAGTATTCTGGTTTGTGTCTAAACATCCCCCGAAGTTTCATGTGATCAGACGTAGGGCTTTTCAGAGGTGGCTGAATCCAGGGTATGGGATGCTGGGATGGATGAGCCGATTGTCCAATGCTAGGGTTAAGTGTGTGAGCGCTACACCCCTAAGGGCAAGTATCCCTGGGGAGATATAAGGGACAGAAAGAGGGTCCCTCGCTGCCTGTTGCTTGCTGCTTTCTGTTTGCCTGCTCTGTGATGCCTCTCTGCCACCCCACCCTGCCTGGAACCAGCTGGCTATGAATTCAAACCTCTGTAAACTGTGAGACGCAGCACACTTTTCACCCTTCAACTTTGGGCTTTGGGTATTTTGTCTCAGTAACAACAAAAGTAACCAAGACAAAGTCTTTTTTAGATCACCTGATTGTAAAGGATGTGGTTGAAGGGCTGGGGAGATAGCTCCACAGTCTAAGCACCTGCCTGGCAAGCCCAAGGTTCCAGGTTCAATATCTGGTGCCATGTGCTATGCCATGCCATGCCATGCCATGCCGGCACTGAGTGCAGACCCCCGAGACCAGGCATGGTAGTGCACATTTCTAATCTCAGCACTGGGGAGGCTGAGACAGGAGGATTACTATAAGTCTGAGCTGCACAGTGACACCCTGTACTGAATAGGTAAAAGATTAAAAATAATAATAGAGTACATTGGTTTAAAAATTTAGAATCTAAAAGGAAATTGTCTTCAAGCAATGTAGACATAAAAGGCAGGAATTAATATTATTGGTAAAATAGACATTAAAAAAAAAAACAAATTACTAAGTCATAAGAAAGAAGCCGGGCATGGTGGTGCAGGCCTGTAATCTCAGCACTTGGGAGGCTGAGGCAGGAGGATCAGTGCAAATTCAAAACCAGCCTGGGCTACAAAAGTGAACTCAAGGCCAGCCTGAGCTGCATAGCGAGACCCTGTCTCAAAAAGACAAAAAAAAAAAAAAAAAAAAAAAAAAAAAAAAAAAAAAAAAAAAAAAGAAAGAGAGAGAGAGAGAGAGAGAGAGAGAGAGAGAGAGAGATCCTTTGCTGGAGGGGGATAGCTTAGTGGTAGAGCTCTTAGAAGTGAGTACACAAGGCCCTACGTTTAATCCCCAGTATAACAAAAATGAAAAAAAAATTATAATCCCAGTGCTTGGGAGACTGAAAACAGGAGGATCACTACAAGTCTGATCTGTGTAGTGAGACCCTGTACTGACTACAAAAAAAAAAGAAAAGAAAAGAAAGAGAAGAGGGGGCTGGGGAGACAGCTCAGGGACATGAGTGCCTGCCTGGCAAGTGCGAGGTCCTGAGTTCAATCCTGGTTCCACAGGAAAAAAAAAAAAAAAAAAGAAAGAGAAAAGGTCCAGAGTAATGCCAAATGAAGAATAACTAGCAAATGACTACACCACTGCAAGGATTTTAAACATTAATTTTTTTTTCAAATCTGCAAAAAACCAGGAGTGGTGGCAAACTCTTATAATCCTAGCACTGCAAAGACTGAGGCAGGAGGATTGCTACAAATCTGAGGCCAGTCTGGGCTACATAGTGAGACCCTGTCTGGAAAAAAAAAAAAAAAAAAAAAAAAAAACCTGCAAGGAAAGGAAAAGTAAGAAAGGGAGAGAGGGGTGTCCTATTTTAGCACAGCTCTGATAGCAGAATCTGACAGGGAGGCACTGCAAAGAAAATCAGACCATAGTTACTCACTCGAAGCCTTTGGGCATTGGGATATTCATGGGTAGAACTTAAAGAGAGCCCACAAATCCATGAAGTCGCACAGATAATTTTATATATTGTTTTTTCTTGAGAGAATATGAGCTTTGCACTGGACTGGTTTACACAAAAGGCCATGACATAAATTTGCTATAGCAAATTTACCAATGACAATGGTAAGTTATAAGTAAAACATTAATGAACTAAATCCAGCCATATATTAAGAACCATTTTTATAGCAACTAAAAATGTCACTAAGTCTCCTATAATAAAACCAATTTAGATCTTTAAAAAAAAGAGAGAGAAGAAAAGAAGAATCATTTTTGCTGCCTTATGCTAGGCAGTTTTGCCACAGGTTACACCCCAGGCCCATACAGAGTTTCTTGCTGTATGTTGGAAATTTAATTATCTTCAAGATGGTTTTGGGTCAACCTAGAAAATCAGTAAGAGTAAAATTTTTTAACGTTAGAATTAATATTCAATAAGGGGACATTTAAAAGACAATAGCTTTCCTTGGAACACAGCAGTAATCAGATAGAAACTTTAAAAAATTGTTCATCCTGGCAATAAGAGCTATGAAATACCTAGGAATAAACTTAATGAGACTTTTTCAAGACTGATGTTACTAAATGCTAAGGCATGCCTGAAGGCTTTTTATTTGATTCCTAGGGCTGCCTAGGAATCTTGTGATACTGGGATATCACCAACAATTTGGTGTCAAAAATAATCGAACTCTGTTCCTTTCCAGCGCAAGAGGTTAAAAGGGCTAAATTGTTTATTCACTCATTTTTATGGCCGGCTCAGCCCGCCCCAAGGGCAGGGCTGGCGCAGCATGTGGTGCCGGGGATCGAACCGCGGTCCCTGAAGCCGCCCAAGCTTTCTCAAGCAGGTGCTTTAGACCACTGAGCCATCCCGCCGGGCCACCAAAAGGGCTAAACTGAAGGATTCAGCAGAACCGCTTCCTTTTGTCCTGAGGGAAACACTGCGCATGCTCTGCTACTAGCTTCCGGCTCTTCTGACAGTCTCTTCAAAGGTTACTTCATTGGATTTACAGACAAGCTCAATCTTACATAATCTTTTCTCTAACTTAATCTTAGGTACATGGGAGGCCTTTATTTCTAAATGAAGCTGCATTCTGAGATTCCACATGATATACATATTGTGGGGCACATTACTTAACCTACTGCAAGCTTAATGTAACGTAAAAAAAAAAAATCTGCTCTTGAATAAGAGGACCGTGGAGATAGCTCAGCAGTCTAACTGCCCTTCCAACTTTAGCATAGTTCTCATACCAGAATCTGACAGGGAAGGCACTGCAAAGAAAGTGAGACCACGGACAAGTATACAGACTTGGGCGCAATCCCCTGCACCACAGGCCAGGCTGGCACTGCCCTAGACACACTGAGCCCACCACTACCACCCTTTGTGATGGCAGATACCTGTAATCCCAGTGCTGGGGAGGGGCTGAAACAGGAGGAGTACTACAAGTTTGAACTGCATAGTGAGGTCCTGTACCAAATACATACATAAATAAAATAAATGTATTACAACCTCTCAAAAAATAGTAAAAATTAATTGCAAACTGGATGTGGTGGTGCATACCTATAATTCTAGCATTCTAGGAAGCTGAGGCAGGATGATTTCAAGTTTAATTCCAGCCCAAAGCAATTTGGCAGTTTGGTGAAATCTTGTCTCAAAGTGAAAAAAAAAAAAAAAAAGAACCAGGAATGTAATTTGGTGGAACACTTGCCTAGCAGGTGTGAGAACTGGGGTTCCATTCCCAGAACCATGAGAAATTAAATGGAGATAAGATAAATCAAATGTAATTACTACAGGGGCCCGGCAGGATGGCTCAGTGATCTAAAGCCCCTGCTTAGGAAAGCTTAGGCGGCTGCAGGGACCGAGGTTCGATCCCCGGCACTACATGCTGCGCCAGCCCTGCCCTCCTCGGGGCAGGCTGAGCCGGCCATTAAAATAAATAAACAAACAAAAGTTCAGACACAAGAAAAAAAAATAAAATAAAATAATTCTAAAAAAAACCAAATGTAATTACTACAAAAGAAGACAAGAAAGAACACGGAGAAGATGAAACCAATAGAAAATAGAAAGATAGACAGTAGAAAATTACACTTGATTAAATCAGGAAACTCATAAAGCATAAATAGATGTCAGCATTTTAAAAATAAAACATTAGGGGGCCTGGCAGGATGGCTCAGTGGTCTAAAGTGCCTGCTTAGAAAAGCTTAGGTGGCTGCAGGGACGGCAGTTTGATCCCCGGCACCACATGCTGCGCCAGCCCTGCCCTCCTCGGGGCAGGCTGAGCCAGCCATAAAAATAAATAAATAAACAAGCCGGGCGTGGTGGCTCACGCCTGTAATCCTAGCACTTGGGAGGCTGCAGGCAGGAGGATCAGTGCAAGTTCGAGACCAGCTTGAGCTACAAAAGTGAGCTCAAGGCCAGCCTGAACTGCATAGTGAGACCCTGTCTCAAAAAGGCAAAAATAAACAAACAAACAAACAAACAAAAGTTCTGAAACAAGAATAAATAATTAAATAATTCTTTTAAAAAAATAAATAAAAATAAAAATAAAACATTAGGGCTAGGGAGATAGCTCAACACATACGCACCTGCCTGGCAAGTGTAATTTCCTGAGTTTGATCTCCAGTATGGTAAAAAAAATAATAATAATTAAATCATCATGCTATTCATTAAAAACATTTTAAACATAAAGATATAGATAATTCAAAAGTTTTTTTAAAAAGTAAAAAAAAAAAAAAAAAAAAAGAAAGCATTGCTTGAAAACACCAGTAAAGCTAGTAGTGTGGCTAGGTGTACTTTCAGGGGAAAAAAATTTTAACAGTGATAAGGAAGAACATTTCATATTAGCAAAGAGGGCAGTTTCAACAGAAAGACACACAAATTCTAAGTTAATATGATCGCAGTATAGCTTTAGAATATATAAAGCCACAAGGAGCTGACTGAAAGGAGAAAGCCCACGGTCAGATTTAGAAGCGTTGCCCCATGCTTCCCAGTAACTATTGAAAGCAAGAAGACTAAAGAGTCGATGAGGATATATTTAAACAGCATTATTAAGCAACTTGACCTAATTGATATTTATAGAACTCCAGATCCAACCAGTGCAGAATACACATTCTTTTCGAACACACACCAAGCAGACCACGTGCTAGGTTGTAAAGCAAGTCTCAGTCAGTGTCTGGGGGCTGAAATCATACAGAACACATCCATTGGCCTCTAGAAGTTTTAAAACATATAAAACTAAGGAATCTATTACTTTCTTATTTATTTGATTGTTACAGGGTCTCACTATGCCTCTCGGACTCGTGGTGATCCTCCTGTGTTCAGCCTTCCCAGTGCTGGGAGTACAGGCATGCACCACCATGTATGGACTCTGTGGCCGGCTCAGTGTGCCCTGTGGGCAGGCTGGCCTGGCATGTGGTGCTGAGGATTGAACCACAGTCTTTGCGCTTGCCCAAGCTTGCCTGAACAGGCACTTTAGTTTGCTGAGGTATTTTGCAGGCCCCAGGAATACATTTCTAAATAACCTATGGGTCCAAATGAAATGAGAAGTTATTTTGAACTGAAAACAAGGACTATAAACATGCCAGATTGTGTAGGGTGCAGATGGTGAGTGAAATAAGTCAGACACACGAGTTTCACCAGCTTTTATGAGAAACTCAAAGTATAAAGACGTTTAAAAAAAAAAAGATGGATAATAGAAGATAGGGAGATGGACCTTTTGCAGAAAAGAAGAGAACCAAGAGGTGGAGGGAGAGAAGAGAAGCAGGAAACAAAGGGGATAAAAAGAATTAAGGTTTGCTCTGTGTTCTCCATGAGGAATGTGACGGCACATACTGCACACGTACCCCCATCACAACTGAGACGTAAAACAGTTGCGCAGCTCAGCTCACGCAGCACTCAGAAGGACACATGGTGCTCAATGAATGTTAGAAGTGAATGATCACGAATCGGTACTCTAGCCTTGCATTTATGAAACTAGGAAAAGAGAAGCAAACGGAACTCAAAGTAGAAGAAAATAATAAAAGGCAGTAATCAATGAAATGGAAAGCACATCTGTAAGAGAGAATCCTCGAAGCTAGGATTTGTCCTTCAAATAGCCTACCAAAAATAATAAATAAAGAGAAGATACAAATGACCAATATTGAGTTTTAAAATTTGATGTCCCCGGCAGGGGAGATAGCTCAACTGCATAAGCACCTGCATGGTAAGCACAAGGTCCTGAGTTTGATCTCCGGTACTGCAATAAATAAATAAATAAATAAATAAATAAATAAATGAATGCATACATACATACATACATAAAATAAGAAAGATGTCACTACACATACTACTGTTATTCAAAGGGACACACAGGAAGTAATGAGCAACTTCTGGCCAACGTACTTGGCAACTTAGATAAAATATAAAAAATATACCAAAAGTACAACGTAACCAAAATTGATACAAATAGAAATTAAAAAGTGAATGCTTTTTTTTGTGGGACCAGGGTTCGAACTCACAACCTTGCACTTGCCCAGCAGGCACTTGTGCCTCGGAGCTATCTCCCCAGCCCCAAAAGTGAATGCTTTAAATGTTAAAGAAATCATAAAGATTAGCACAAAGAGGGGCCCAGTGGGATGGCTCAGTGGTCTAAAACGCCTGCTTGGGGAAGCTTGGGTGGCTTCTGGGACCGTAGTTCGATCCCTGGTGCTGCGCCAGCCCTGCCCTTGGGGCAGGCTGAGCCGGCCATAAAAATGAGTGAATAAACAAAGGTTCTGAAATAAGAAAAAATAAATAAATTAAATTAAAAATAAAAAAAAAGAGATTGGCACAAAGATAATCCAGACCCAAAAAATATTTAAAGAGAAGTGATAAGTTTTTCTTAAATCTTGAAGATATTGGAGAAATAGAGAACATTTACATATTTGTTTTATGACAGAGATATAATTTTTTTTTCTTTTTTTTTTTTTGGTGGGATCAGGGTTCGAACTCACAACCTTGCACTTACCCAGCAGGCACTTGTGCCTCGGAGCTATCTCCCCAGCCCTTCAGAGATATAAATTTAATGCTTAAAATCCTTTATATGAGGAGGACTTTGCATATGGTTTTAGAGAGTAATACATTCTATATTATAAAATTATTATATCTTAATGTTATAAAACTATAAATAAAATATTAGCCCTTTTTTTGTGGTACCAGGGATTGGACTCAGGACCTTGGTTTTTTGTTGTTGTTGTCTTTTTTTTTTTTTTTCCTAGCAGGACCAGGGTTCAAACTCATGATCTTGCACTTGCCAGGCAGGCACTTGTGCCACGGAGCTATCTCCCCAGACCCTGGACTCAGGACTTTGTGCTTGCCAGGCAAGTGCTTATTCTACTGAGCTATCTCCCCAGCTCCATCAGTCAAATGAACACAAAGACAGACAAAATAATATACCATGACCAAATATGGCTTGTTAAGAGAAAAACCCACTTAGTTATTTTGTGTGTCTGTATATGATACTGGAAGTTGAACCACAGGCTTCTCACTGTGACAAATGCCCAGCCTGGTGGCAGCGGCCTCTTCCTCCCCATCACCACCAACTTTCATTTTCTTTCTTTCTTTCTTTCTTTCGTTCTTTCGTTCTTTCCTTCTTTCTTTCTTCTTCTTTTTTTTTTTTTTTTGCCTTACTTTAGGTATAAAACCCAGGTCCTAACTCTCTACCAGTCTGCTACAATCCCAGCCTTAATACAGAAAATAAACATTTGATACCTGCTCAGGGGGAAAATGTCTCAGCACATGAAGAACAGCAGGAACTCTTATTAATCTGACAAAATCCAGCGCTGAAAAACCTCAACAGCACAGCTCACAGGTTTAGGGCTCTACCATTGAATGTTTGCCCTCTGCGGTGTAGAAAGAGTGGAGTGATTTTTCCAGGGAGTGGAAATCCGCATGAGCACAGATAACAGACTGGATCTCTCCCTCACACACTACGCGCAACTTGTTCAGGATAGCTCTTAAATATAAACGCCAAGCTCAGTGGTCTAAGCGCCTACTTGGCAAGCACAAGGACCCCAGTTTGATCCCTCATACTGCATTCCATGCAGGCCCTGGAACTGGGCATGCTGTGCCAGCCCTGAAACCAGACGTGGTGTCGCATGTCTGTAATCCCAGCACTGGGGAGGCTGAGACAAAAGGATCACTATGAGTTTGAGCTGGGTAGCAGACCCTGTAACAAATACGTGTATGTATATATGTATATATACACACATACACACATACATATTTTTTAAAAGAGTCAACATTACCCATTGCATTACTCATACTCAGGTATAAAACCCAGGATCTAATGCTCATCATTACTCATTAAACAAATTAAATGAAAACCACAAAGTACCACTGTCCATCAATCAAAAAGTCTAAAATTTATTTTTTTTATTTTTTTCAGAACTTTGTTTGTTTGTTTGTTTGTTTGTTTGTTTTTATGGCTGGCTCAGCCTGCCTTGAGGAGGGCAGGGCTGGCGCAGCATGTGGTGCCGGGGATCGAACCGCGGTCCCTGCAGCCACCTAAGCTTTCCTAAGCAGGCGCTTTAGACCACTGAGCCATCCTGCCGGGCCCCAGAAAGTCTAAAATTTAAAAGACTGGAACTACTAAATACTGGGAAGTATGTGGAGCAACTAAGACTCTCATATACCACTCTCGGACTGAGCAATCTTCTTTGCCAACTTTAGCGACAAAAAGTTACAAAGTTGGGCTGTGGGCATAACTCAGTAGCATAAGCATCTGCCTGGGAAGTGAGAGGTCCTGAATTCAAACCCCTGATTAAAAAAAAAAAAAAAAAATTACAAAGATGAAGAATGACTGACAAAAACTGTATATATTTACAGTGTGGAATGTGAGGCCTTGATATATGTGCACATTATCTTTGCGTGTGATAACTAGAGCCATCTTACTGAGCAATAAAGCTTCAGAATTTATTCATCCTATCTAAAGGAAAAGTTGGATCATCTGACTACCGTCTTCCCTCGCCCTCGCCCTCGCCCTTGCCCTCGGCCCTGGCTGCATCATTCTACTCTTTGTTTCTGTGCATTTGTCCTTTATAGGTTCCTTGTGTAAATGAGACCAGGCAGTATTGATCTTTCTATTCCTGATTTATTTCAACCAGCATACTGTCCTCCCTGTGCATCTGCACTGCTGCAAATTTCCATCTTTGGAAAAGCTGAGTTGTATTCTGTTGTGTGCGTATGGTATTTTCTTTACTTATTCTCCTGTCAGTGAACACTTACGATTCTGGTTCTGGGCTATCATGAGTGAAGTTGCACTGGGAATAAGGGAGCACAGATCTCCCTGCCACTGCTCAACTTTGTAGACGAGCCAGAAGTCACACAGTGCTCAGATCCAGTTACTAAGGTGGATGAGGTCACCCCATAATGTCTTTAGCAGCCTGCCTTCCCACTGGACGGTACTTCTCAGCAGCCGTCACTGGATTATTGATCACATCTAATAAAGACATTCATGAAAGAAGGCTTCCTGAGCTTCAGAAAGTGGCAGGGGGATAGTGGTATTTGAAGGAAGAGGGAGAATTTTGAGGGTATTAGTGGACACATATCTTTTACTATAATACATTTTTTTTTTTTTTTTTTTTTTTTTT
>PVJA010048042.1:0-14348 GCA_004027025.1 Myocastor coypus | reverse complement strand
ACCACCATGGCCACCACTGCCACCACCGCCACCACGGCCACCGCAGCCACCACTGCCACCACCACCACCACCACCGCCGCCACCGCCACCACCACCACATTTCCTGTGAGAATTCAAGGGTGATTTGTGCAGACTTGGCCCAGTGCCTGAATTACCTCAAAGTCAGCGTGTTATTGGTACCACTACACAGCATTGGGACTCTATAAGAACAGTAAGATGGAAGAGGAACAAGGAAGTGGCAGGAAAAATCAGTGACACACAGTGCCCTGTGACCTCTCCTCTTGCTCAGGAAGAAGAATGTGTAACTGCTCAACTCCTAGAGCCAATGCGGAGTGAAACGTCAGAAGGTGTTTAGAGAACCTGAAGAGACTGTGTTCCAAAGGGCCAGAACCCATTGCAGTGTGGCAAGGACCGAGGCAAGAGGGCACAGAGGGCTGTGGGCAGCAGGCCATGTGAGTGGGGACCGAGGGATGGCAGCACAGATTTAGTGAAGAATGTAGTTGTCCCCAGGAGTGGGCTCCACGAGGGTTCTATCCCTCTCTTGCTGTGGCCCTTAACTCTCGCTCAGGGTGTAGCCATGTTGGCCTCTCCAAAATGGCGGCTTGTAGTGTCAAAGCAAAGAGCTGAGAAGGCCATAGAGTGTGTGGTGGCAAGCCAAGGCTGCCTCGTGTTATCGAATCATGACAGTGTCGAGCCATCACCTTTGCCACAGTCCACTGATAGGGACAAATCACCAGGTCCAATCCACGCTCGAGAGGAGACCACACAAGCACACTGAATACCCGGCAGTCCTGCCTACAGTCTCCCCTTTGAACTTACTTCACCAAACCTCTTGCTTTGTCAGACCGGAGTATTTTTTTAACACAGCACCCCACCAAGAGTGGCCACAGACGTTATTTGGATTCTTCAGTGGAAAAATCAAAGCAGATTTGTGAGACATCCAATTCAGCAGAACTACTAAGGGGAAATCAGTGACCAACTCATGGCTAGCCAGTTCCACTGTGCACCCTGAGAAGGCTCACCTGGTGTGGTCTCTGATATAGCACACCGGCTGCCTGTCTGGGTCCCTACCCCTGCCACATAGCATCCTGTGTTGTTCTAATAGCCAATTTCCTCTGGATTTAGCCCAGACTGTTGTTACTGAGTAAATTCTGTGTCCACATTGATTTCAGTCTGCTTTTTCCTCAGTCACTTCCAGGCTTCCTCTCTGCTTCACTGGCCAGCCTGGATGTACGAGCCCATCTGTTCCACCACCTCTACCCCACCTGTGAGTGACTTCACTGGGGCAAGATGGAATGCGCACGTGTTAGGAGCCTGGCGTCTATGAGAAGAGCATCTTCAAGCCTTCACACGTGGCCAGCTTGGCCACTACTCTTCCTCCCACACTTCAGATGTGTTCCGTGAACGCTAGATGTTATGGCGGCCTGTAAAGGGAAACTCTGAGGTTACTTTCACTGCAGCTCTTGCCATCTGACATTTGGATGTTTTCATCCCTTACATTGGAGAGCTTGTTTGGAGATTGTAGCTGGACAGTGGAGCTGCCCACACACCCTCGCCTGAGGAAATAGTCCTCCTCTGTTGGATCGTCGTCTTCTTCCACCAAGTGAGCAGCTTCAGGAGAGGTGCACATGGAGCGCTGAGGGAGAACGGGGACGCCAGCCTGCCCAGCAGACCGGCAAGCCCACCGTGTGGCTTCCTGATGATCAGTGGGCTGCCTGACGTCACAGCCACATCCTCCTCACACCTTCATCTCTCATCCCTATGTGTTAATATGTTGCTGACTTTAACTAGATATTGGTTGGAATAGTTTACACCGATCACAGGCTTCTGGCATGAGCAAGCTCAACAGCCCCATTCGCACATGAGGAAGGCTAGAGTGGAGGAAGAAGGGGCACTGGATAGAGGCCTCATGACCCATGGGTGCAGTGCTCTCAGGGGTGGCCCTGTCCCTCCCTTCCATGTGAGATCAGCACCCTGGTCAGGTGGAGCGGAGAAAGCATCCCACAAACACTCTTTAAATGAACAGGATAAACCTTTCCTGAGCTAAGCAAAGACTTGAGTCTCCTCAGTAAAAGTCTCACTGAGTTTAATGCTGAGAAAGAATTATATAGCCAGAGGTATGCTGGTAAAATTAAGTAAGTAATCATGCAACCAGGCATGAGTTGCAATGGAAAAAATTATGAAGGAAGGAAATCAGGTTGTTATCAGACTTCTCCTCTGCTGAACTACTTGTATTAACTGGACCGGGATAGAGAGCACTTGTATTTTTTTAAGAGAGAAAACACTAAGCCGGGCATGGTGGCACATGCCTGTAATCCCAGCACTCGGGAGGCTGAGGCAGGAGGATCAGTGTGAGTTCGAGACCAGCCTGAGCTACAAAAGTGAGCTCAAGGCCAGCCTGAACTGCATAGCAAGACCCTGTCTCAAAAAAACAAAAAAAAAAAAAAAAAAAAGACAAAAAAAAGAAAACACTATGGTCTGAGAATTATGTCGTAGGTAGTTCAACTGTGACTGCAGTAAGAGGAAATGCTCAGTGCTATAGTAGTAAACAATGGAAGAAAAGACCCCAAATTACAAAACCCAATTCAGGGAAGGGGACAGAGGGACTACAGGAACTGGGTAAGCAATGGATCTAAATAATTTTTTCAGTTTAAACTCAGTACGTGAAATTTTAAAGCAACTTATTAAAATACTTTGTACTGCAAAGGAGCAAAACGCAAAATAAGAGAAAGAGCCCACGAATGTGAGGTGCGCATTTAAGTACACGGACACCTGTCATAAAGGTCTCCAGAAGTGGAGAGGCCTGGAGTCAGACTTTCATCATGTTCGTGGTCAAAGCAAGAGCCAAACGTGGTCCGCTGAAAGCTCCACGACACCCTGTGAAAGGGCCAACTCCTATTCCCTGATGGAGATGCTGGCAGAGGAAGAACTTCAGCCCTGGAGGCCAGAGGGTGGGGAGGGCAGGCGTGGCTCCAGCAGGGGGCACAGGGAAGTTTCCAGCAAAAGTTCCACGACTTGATTGTGGTGGTGATTACCTAGTCTATGTGTGTGATAAACCCGCACAGGACCACACTGACATGTGTGTGGCAGCTGCTGAGATGCCAGCAGTCCAAGGCTTGGACCAGGGTCGATGCCCTGACCTGGGTGTTGACAAGTATTGAGGTAATGGTTGACCTCACTGCTGGGGGCTACTGGCTGAGGGGCACACAGAACCTCTCTGCGCTGTTTTTCCAGCTTCCTGGGGGAGCTATAGTCATTTCCAAATAAGAGGGAAAAAGTCCCTTATGGACACTTTGGGTTTGTGGTAAAAACCACCTGTGGCACCGCCTTGTGCTACCCGCAGCCCCAAACCTCACCTGAGTGTCCCTGATAATGTTCTGAAAGCAAGCCACTTCACTAAGATGGAATCCCCTGACCCTTATGAGGGCACCCCAGAGAGAAATCTACAGTGGGACTGGTACTGGGGCCTCAACATAACCATGTGAAAGCATTTTGCTACTTGTACCTATGTCTCAATTAACTTTGTCATCTTTGCCCTAAAAGGGTGCAGATAGATAGGTCTGATGAATTTAGCAGAATCCTAACACCAGCCATGGAGTGGAGCACAGCAGAGCTCAGCATCGAGGGAGCCTCTTGAAACACTGCCCACACTTCCACAAGAGCTCCTCAAAGACCCCACCAGCCCACCCAGGAGGAAGGAGGACGTTGCCAAGCTCCTGCCCGGCTGTCTCCCAAGCTGAACAGCGTGCCTCCTTCATCTCCCAGGCCAGGCTCACTCATCGGCCTTTGGAGTCCAGACTGCTGGGTCCAACCCAAGGGTTTAGTAGATCTGGGCTGGGCCCAGAACTCCACCTCTATCCCAGGTCCTGGGGCTGCTGAGCACGCTGGCTCCAGGACCCACTCAGAACACCCTGGTCCAGACCAGGGCACCACAAGAGATGCCGACAGCCCCTCCTTCTCAGGCTGCAGTTCGGAGCTTGTAAAGGAACCTTTTAAAAAGATAGGGAAGTGAGGGGATGGCAAAAAGACAGCATCGCGTACGCTTCAGCTTCCTCTTCAGAGTGTACCCATGGCACGACTCATTCTGCTGGAGTACGACACACACGCCTGCCTGAGGACAGGGGCGCTGCCCAGAAGTCAGGCACGCGTCACTGCTACGTCTTGCCCTGTGTCAGCCCTTCCAACCCTCCTTGAGTTACACAGATGATAATAGCTCCTCTTAGACGGAGGGGTCAAGCAAAGCAAGGAGTAGCTGAGTGACTTCCCCAAAACCAGACAGCTGATAAGTGGAGCATACAGGATTCTAACCCCGACAGGCTGGCATGAGAGCCCAACCTTTACACTTTCATGGCTCTGTGCCTTCTTCGGGAAGAGATAGAACAGAAACTTTTATTGATGCGTCATCAAAACATTCATGATCAGGAACCTCATTTTGTTTGTTGGAAGAGAGCTCCAGCTGCTGCTACTTTTATTAGGGGTGCTTAGGAAAATTTTCCAATAATCTGGAAGTCACTGTTAGCACCAGAGCCTTCTGACACCCTTTGAGCCCCCCAAAAGAGGTCGGTCTGGCTTTGAATTGTCCTAGTCTGAAAGTGGCATTTGGCAAGTTTTAAAAATTGCTTTTGAGCGTATCCCCTTGTGACTAAATGGATCCGAAGATGTCACCCTGTAAGCAGGATGTGTTGCTCTGGGTTTCTTAGGAGACAATAACTAAATAAATGTTAAAATCAATGAACCAAACCCCGAGGTTCTCCTTGCATATCCCTGAATGAGAAGGAAATCACTGTAGGTGCTGGGAGGAGACAGAGCTACCCTAGAGGGCCCGGAGCAGCCCCCAGCCATCTCTGCTTTTCCTTCCCATCAATTATTCATTATGATATACAGGTGACACTTGCAGAGGCTTCAAGTGTAAATGACGCCATCCTGAGAAACCTCTCCACATTCACATTCACCCTGGCCATCCAGGCCAGAGCCTGCCGGGGTGCCTGTGGGTCCCTGGGACCTGCAGAGCTGGGCCCTTTGCACCCCCTTCGCTTGCCCCAAGAGTGCCGAGAGGCTCTTCGCAGGGTCCTTTTCTCTCTTGTTTCTTTGGTTGGCTTTGCCAGCGAGCTTCAAAGTTTGAATCAATGGGTAAAACCAGGGCAGGGTGAGGGTGCGTGATCAAGACCCCTGGGGGCTCCTGAGGTCATTGGTCCCAAGGAATGAACTCCAAAGAGCAAGCGCAGAGACAGGGAGAGGGTACAGGCAGCAGCAGATATAGATGAGCTGTATGCTGAGAGCTTCCTAGAACAACGGGACAGGAAGAGGTCCCCTGGGAACCTGGAACCCTGCTGTCTTCACAGCTGCCAAGAAGAGCATCACTTCCTAGGCAGGACACAAAGGTTAATAATAAATGATGCTAACTGCTCCAAATTCTAAAGAATCATAAATCCTGGGCCACAGCTCAGAAGGAAGTGCTTTGCACGCCCATGTCTTGCTCGGCTAAGGCTGTGGTGGCGAGCAGTATATCCCAGTGAGCAAGGAAAGAAGAGATTTTTTTTTTTTTTTTTTTTTTTTTTTTGTCTTTTTGAGACAGGGTCTCGCTATGCAGTTCAGGCCAGCCTCGAGCTCACTTTTGTAGCTCAGGCTGGTCTCAAACTTGCACCAATCCTCCTGCCTCAGCCTTCCGAGTGCTAGGATTGCAGGCGTGAGCCACCACGCCCGGCTCTAGGAAAGAAGAGACTTTAGTAACTACCATTATCCTCTCTGCAGTCGAAGGACCTTAACACCAAGAAAGTTAGCCCTGGCAATAATGGACTTAAAATTAAATAGAAATCGAATCTTTAATTATTCATCCACCACCACCACCACCACCCCCACCCCGGTTCTCTCTGGCTTCTAAATAATGTAAATGATGAGCATGCTTCAGCAAGCAGGAAGACCTGAAGGAGCCTCAGTGTGTAGAGACAAGTCAAATACAATTTCTCCTCTTACCATCAGTGTGGTTTTTCTGAGTGTTAATTTATATCTCACAGTAGTCTGGATTTAAGAAAAGCTCACTATATCCCGTTGCGAGAATATAGTGACAAGATGGATTTAGAACATCGGTTGCCAAGTTAGGATGCGGACGAATTCTTACTAAGGCTCACTTGAGGAAATTTCAGACTCTGCCAGGCAGAAAAAGGAAACTGTATTTAAAGTCATTCAAAACTGCAGCAAGGATGTCTACACTTCTAAATAAACCCATGCGAGGAGTAGCTAGATCTGCCCACCAGCAGCTCGCCCATGTCCCCGTCACTTGGAGGAATTTAAAGTCATTTTATACCTTCAGAGAAAAGCCCTGCCCTGCCCCTTCCCAGAGCCGCTGGACATGTCAGTTCCACAGGTCACAGCAAGGGCTTAGGAAAAGGCAGGAAGCAGAAGCTGGCAATGAACCCCCGAGGGGTGGCTTACCGGGCAGGCTTCTCTTTGACTGCAAAGTCCGCTTGCCTGTCTCTTCTACGCCCAGGAGGAGGGAGGTTTTTATAACTGGAGCTTTTGCAGCTCCGCCTTCTTTTAGGAAGAGGAATGAAAAATCTTAACCCACTGAAAGGAAGTTCTGAAGCTGTGGCATACAGGCGCCATTTAACAGCAGGCTGTAAGAGAGGGATGCCTGACCATAGGACCCTGTCCACAAGACCCCAACAAGGTGATGACATTAAATTCCCATGCTTGGTCTGTGGGGAGTAGCTCACTGGTAAACAGTATTAAAAGTTAACTTCTACAATTAGTGACAAGTCTTCAAAACCACAAATAAAATGGGAAGTGCTCGTTACAGAAAGCCATGAAGAGATTAATTAATAGATTAAAAGCTCTTGCTTAAGATGAGAAAAAAAGCCTTAAATAAAAGCAGCTTAGGCGACTTTGCTTTTTTTTTTTTTTTTTTTAAGTCGGTGTTAACCTTCCCCACATGAGCACGGGTTCATCCCCGGGTTAGTGGAGCAGGCTTCAAGGACTGCTGTGGCGGTTAAGCTGGGCTAGTCTAGCAACTCAGAGCTGCACCTGCCTCTGCTTCACGCCGCTCTGCCTTTGTGGAACTCTACCGGGAACGACGAGGCGGCAGCCACCAGCAGACAGCGCTACCCTAGCAACAGAGAGCCTGGGTACAGTTAATGGTCTTTGACTGCTGGCCTTCATTTCTATTATATATTTATCTCTGAAGTATGTGCTACACACAAGTAGATATGGGGGGTGTTGTTTATTTTTTGACGTTGTGCAATTGTTGTTTATTGAATAAATGAATGATTCAAGTGAGAGTCAGGCAGGCTGTCCTAGGAGTGCAGCTGCAGGGAAGCCGAGGCAGGAGAAAGCCTCAGTGTGGAGAGGGAGAGCTGAGTGGCCACAGAGGCCCCAGGTGGCGCAGACGCAGCAGAAGGGAAGGAAGCTGATGAGCCCTTGGTGGCGCCCCCAGTGAGGGGCAGCTGCTGCTGGAAGCTTGCCTGCCCTGAGCGGCAGAGGCGGAGGCCCTCCTGCCATGTGTCTCCGGCACCCAGAAGGTTTCCCTGTCTCCAGACCTTGTCGTGTGTCTTTATTTAGAAGCCTACCTAACAGAATAACTCTGTCCCTGATGCTGCACTGCAAAAGGGAGGCTTCTTATAATCCCATAGGTGTCCGCCATTCAAGGGCAAGCATGAGCGAAGGCCCCACACAAGCCGCCACTGACATGAGCAGGCAAATGAGCTCTGCACCACCGGTGTTGGGGTGACGTGAAGTCCTGGGGGAGCAGAGGAGCCTGACAGGGCGCTCCTGGCCAGAGCAGAGGAGAGCTCGTCTCAGCTGTGTATCTGGCAGCACGTTTGGCTTGAGGGTGGCTTCCTAGAAGGTGGGGGTCGGTCCAAGCCCCAGGGGCAGGGAGCCTGCTGCTGCCCACCCTCACCCGCAGACCCACAGCCCAGCCGCACCCGTGAAGTCCAACACTCCTGCTAGCGACAGACCATCACGTCTTTGCTGCAGAGAAAACAAACAGCAGAATTACACTAGGTGTGTCTTAGCTCCCACTGTTTAACTTGGGGCTCACTCACTGTCCCCCACTCTGAGACCCCACTGGGCTTCCCGAGCTGTAGCAGTCCCACAGGACGTGTGGAGTTCACACGCCACCCTGGGGCCAGATTTCTTCTATGCTGAGTAGAACCGGGACCGTAGAGAGCTTCCTCAGTGCTTAGACCTCTTTCTGCTCAAAGAGGGAGGCCCACATTTCTGGGCACAAATAACTGGGGTGAAGGGGAAGCTTGGCCATAGTTTTGCCGAAGTCGAGTTCCCAGGGCAGGTGCAGAAGGATTGAGTACCATGACAGAACCCCAGGGAGTCGGAGATTTCCCATAGGAGCTTCTGCGGCACCACCCCGCCTCCTCCACACTGTCTGGTGCCTGACTGGGGATCCAAACATAGGCCTCCTCTCTCCCTGGGCGGATCAGATCAAAAACTATGTGAACATTTAAATTCAAAACACTATTACAGTAAAAGACACATTGCTGTGAACTCCCCCATGATGCCCCGCTCCCGTCAAAGACACTCAAGCACCACTTCCTGGCCCCCTGCCACAGCAGTTCTGGAAGTCTGCCTCTGTGACTGTCTTTACAAGCGATGATCAAAAACATGGTGAATACTGCTGCTGAGCGCCATCCGATCCAAAGCCAGGCTCTGAAAAAATGTTACCGTGTGTTCTCATCTACCTTGTTCACCCGACCTGGCACCCTGAAACTTCTAGATTTTCTCCAAAGTAAAAAATGACCATGATATTAAATAGCTTCCATCAGCTGAGGACAAGACAGTCGCAGCACCGGAACTAAAGACACCCATGAGCGCGGGCTTCCAGAACCGTTTAAGAAAGTGGCAAGAACCACAGGAGAAATGCGTTCAGACTGAGAGGGAGTATTCTGGAGGGGCGCATAAGTTTTTCTTTCACTGTAATAATTTTGTGAGATCTAAGTACTTGCCGTTTCCGCTGTCCCTCACAGCTCTTAGCTGTGCAGCCCAATGCCCCTGCTTACCCTCTTGCTCCCAAAGCGCGCGAGTAAAGTGGATGGTCGTCACTCATTTTCTGATCACTAACAGTCGCCCCTTGTTCTATCCACGTTCTCCTCCTAGTTGCAAACTTAGCTGCCACCAGTAAGGCATGACCTACCCTGAGAAGTCGCATTTAAGCGGCCTTACAGGGCCCTGGAGGTCACCTGTTGAAGGATCTTCTCAGTCAAGGCAGTGTCCCTCTGAGCTGGGAGGAAGAGACGAAGCCAGAGCTGGGGAGGCCGAGAGCAGGCTTGCGTGTGTAGCCCGCAGACCTGCAGGTTTCACCGGCCCCCAATGAAAGGCCCAAAGGCACGCAGAGCAGTGGATCAAGCTCTTCTTTAGACGCTGTGAGAGCACCGTCCTGCAGTGCCGGAAGGTGGCTGCGCCGGATGAAGTCATGGAGCCCGGAGGCGTCCTCATCCACCTGCTCGAAAGGAGAGCCACAGGCAGATGTGTCCTCTTGGGCTCCTGGGGAACCAGGGGCTGCCAAGCATGAAGAGAGGCGGCCAGTCCAGAGCAGAATGCAGAGGTGAGTAGGCCGCGCACAGCCACCCAGCACGCTGCCTGCTGAGACAAGACTCACCTTTTGTTCGCAGTTTCAGTGCCATGAGGACACTGGTTGCAATAGAACCAAGTAGAGGTGGGGAGTAGGGATGTCCACGCTGGGACAGGCGTGCGGGCACGGCCACAGCACTGCGCGCTCAGAGCGGTTAGGACGCCAACCCTTACGGTAGGCGGATTTTGCTAACAATGAAAACTAATTTTTAAAATATCATCGAATGAAACCAGCTCTGGGTTTGAACAGGGACCTGAGATCTTGTGATCTCTGGGACCTTGGGCAAACTCCTCGCTCCAGATCACTTCAGTAAGGGAGAATCTTGTCGCCGGAGTCTCGAGCTCATTACGATTTGGGGGAAATCTCGAAAGGACCAGCCATGGTGACTGGCATAGCAGCACAGTCGGAAGCGTCTCCTCTCACCGACTTCCTGTGTCTCCTGCAAGTCAACATCTATGTGCGTTCCGGGCTTTAGTTAGCAGCAAGGGCAGGGACAGAGGTCTTTGGTCCCTGTTCTTGCTCCCCCAGTGATGAGAGAAGCCCACTGCCACCAACTGTGAGCTCCGGCCAGTGCTCTGACGGGGTTTCCAGTGTGGCCACGAGGCACAGCCCCCAGTCCCATGCACCCAGACCCCAGGGAGAGCAGGGGCAGCCAGGGAGCTTCCTGGATGGAAGTGTCAGTGTGCAGTCCCCCTTGGGGTAGATGCGCTGAAAACGCGCCCTCGAGGCCCCACCCTGAACCTCACGGTCCAGCATGCTAGGGGAAGCGTGGCCATCCTGATGATTCTCACAGTCGCAGGTTTCGAGACCCAAGACTCCAAAGGAGCCTCAAGAGGCACAAAGCAAACAGATGGCCACTGGGCGCTAAAGTAGGAGAAAGGCACAGCAGGTGGGAGTCGGGCTCTGGTGCAGATGCGCACTGAACCCTGCTGCCGAGGTTCTTGTCTGATGGGTCAAGACAGGAAGAGGGCAGGAGATAAAGGTGCAGCGCGGCACATTTCGTCTGTTCTGAGCTACCGATGTCCTCTGGATCATGGGAAAGCTGGCTGGATCATCTGGGCACCCAAGGATCCCTCTGGAAGGCAGAGTGCCTGACTTCCAAGAACAGGCAGTACCAGGGCCGAGGGGCTCCCCAAGGGCAACATGCTCAGGCCACGGAGGAAGTCCAGGCACCAGCAGGAGAGCACGGAGTTCACCGGGACTCCTTCGCCCCCACCCCACATGTTGTGTGGGGTTTCATCTCCCACCCTAACCCCCTGGGCTCCAGGACCGCAGCAGCTCACCTGCTCTCCCAGTACCTAACACACACACACACACACACACACACACACACACACACACACACACACCTAGGCTTTGTAAAGAAAGAAGCCTGGGGTACTAATTGAGGGATTCCTGGCCCACAAGCCACTTCCCACTTCCAGAAAATCCCAGAGTGGGGGGAGTATCTGGCCTACAATGCTGCTTCGGTTACCTCCCAATCCTGTCTGAGCACAGGCGAGAACTCTATACACTGGTCGCAGCTGACAGAGGTGGGTATCTACCCTCAGCTCTGGGCAGAGCTCTGGTCGTTCGAGAGCATCTGCTATCTATTATGTTAAGCCTGGTCCAGTAGGGACACGCACCCACCCCAAACAAGAAGCTGCCTGGAGGCCCTGGTGCGGCAGATGAGCGAGCCGCCTGGGGGCACCGTTGACCCACAGTCCTCTCCTTCAGCGCAGAGTGTGAGGGGAGGCTGCCGCACTCTACGCCCTCACCTCTCTGGCAGGAGGCCCCGCGTCCTGCCTCCACAGCTTGCCTCTCACTACTGTGAGCTCCGGCCTTCTGCTCCCCTGTACCTTCAACCGTCCCCGCCACCGACCCTCATTCTGAAGTAGGCCTAGCTATGAAGAAGGCAAAGGACAAGCAGGGCATCAGAAGTATGCAGACGCAGCTGCCCTGGTACCAAGATCTGAGCTCTTCTCAGACACTGTAAACCCATTCGAGCTGCCGGCACTTCAGAGTGAACCCGGAGCAGCAGGAACAGGGCTTTTGCTCCACGAAGGCATTTTGGCTAAGAAACCTGAACAGTGCTAGACCATTCCACTGTGGAACTCAGACAGGGCCCCAGGCATGGCCACAATGCCAAGTAGGCTGGTGGCACCGCAGCCACCTCATGTGCATAGCTAGTGCCCATCTGAGATTCACGTGGCTACAGCACCTTCGGGATCTAAAGGCAAAGCTCCTCCTAGTCCTTGTTTGTTTTAGTCCCCAAATTTCAACTCTACAGTCCCTTTTATGGCCTTCAGAAAAGTGCCACAGCCTCAGTTCATTCTCCTTGTCTCCAGTGATCTAGCAAGTGACTGTTAGAAAGAACCTGATCCTTTGGACCCAGCAACACTGGCTTACCTGCTGACCATTGCTTGTGATCAAGGCAACTTTGCCGTCCAAAATGCAGGAACTTTGGCCCATCCCAACTCCTCTGAAACACCATCCTTTTGTGCTTGCATGGATTCCTATCCAGCACAGCGATCCACAAGACACTACAGCATACCCGTGAGGAGTGTCAAGACGTATGCACAGGTCCCAGAAGCTAGGGTCTCCTAAAAGTCTGCCAGCGTCTGTGCCTTCCAACATGCATGACCCACCCTTGGAAACAAAACCTGCAGAACCTCTCTTAGGCCATTGAAAAGAACGATCCTAATAAAAACCAAATCCATATGCCCAGCTTTTACAGTTCTACCTGCTCCATCTGGCATTCACTGGGGTTCTACAGAGATCCAAGAGAGCGCTGCCTCACAGACTTCCCTGTACACGGGTCACACGGGAACCTAACTCAACATTGATTCTGAGCAAGCACACATGGTGGTGGGACAGAGGATCCTGCGTAGTCAGCCGGCTCCCGAAAGGTGAGCCCATGCTGCATAGCAAGGACTCTGGAGGTGCCTGGTTCCAGCAGCACTAGGTCTTCAGTTAGGCAGAAGGTGGGAACCTGGAGAGTGGCGGAAAGTGCCACAGCCCTAAAGACAGCCACCCAGGAAGCCAGGACTATTCTCCATGAGGGACAAAGTTTCCTTGTAGAATTTGATGCCCTTCAAAAGCTCCTGCAGTCCCTGGAACTCAGCTTTCCGTGTAGGAGTCAGGGTTAGTAAGCATGCTCCTACAGGAATGTCTCCTCCACCTCTGGACTCAAGTAAGAAGCTCCTGCTCCAGTCCCAAGTTCAAGGCCTAGTGGTCAGAAAGCCACTGATCAACCTCAACCCCCGCTTCCCCAGGCCCTTCTTTAAGCTTCTCACACTTCCAGGTCCTCTGTGGATGATGTCATCAGGGATCGTAAGGGCTCCACAACTCTTTATGGAGCAAGGCCCCTCTCATGCCACAGAGCTTCAGGGTTTTCTGTGAGGCTGGGGAATGAGCCAAGACATTTGCATGGGCCTGTGAAAAGCACAGGCTCCTTCAGTCTTCTACAGCGGCTGCTACTTCAATGAGATCTTGCATTTTTATTTCTTTCCAGCGAGGGTTTTGATAACATCTTCCTAATTTCCAACTTCGCACCCAGTCTCAACTAATTTGATTCAGTTTTTGGACTCTGCCTGAATTCACTGAAATGACATAAACGTCTCACCGGCCTTTGTTTTAGCCCCCTGTATCTGCCATCCTAAAGCCTGTCTTCAAGGCATCCTGAGTTTGTTGCATTAAGTACAAAGGAAAGGTAAAGGGCCAGTAAGGTAGCTCAGTGGACTAAGCACCTGCCTGGCAAAGGCAGGGACACGGGTCAATTCCCATCACCACAGGCCATGCCTGCCTGCCCCCAGGCACACTAAGCTGGCCACGGAGACCAGGCCTGATGGTGCACGTGGGTAATCCCAGTGCTAGGGAGGCTGAAAACAGGAGGATCACTGTAAGTCCACGCTGCACAGTGAGACCCTGCACCAAATACATTTTTTAAAAAAACCTGGAAGATGATGTCTTACTCAGGAATAAGACTACATGTACCAAGATAGAATCGATGAGGTCAGATTCTGTGGGACTTGATGAGACCTTACGAAGACTTTATCTTTATACCTAATATCATGAAACCCCCAAGGAATGTTCAGAGTAGAAAGGAGGGATTTAGTTAGTTTTTTAAAATACCCCTCTGGTTGTAGCACAAACATATGACCAGGACACAGACACAGGGCCAATAGCCACTGCAGTGGCCCAGGCTTTAGGTAGCGTGGCTTGGACTTTCTGGGACAGGCTTGAGCAGGTGATATGATTGCAGTGTGAATAAGAGCCAGCGTGATTTGCTGACAGGACAGGGGAGAATGAGAGGTGGGCGGTGGCACACTCCCCTAGCAGGGAAAGCCTGGACCATCACAGGAGTGACACCATTTGCAGAGCTGTCAGTACAGCTGTCTCACAGTGAGGACTCGCAAATGCCAGCACTGCAGAGCCAGCTCTGAGCCATGTGACCAAGATGGCACATCTTCTACTAGAGCAGCTCTCTGATGGCTACGGACTAGTGTGTTGACTCAAACTTGTTCATGGTGTTGAGGAGGGTGGAATTTGGCAGGAGGCTTAATGCAGATGGTTTCAAAGAGCCTCAGAGGGAATTGCTGTTGAATATCTGTCCTCAGGGTGCTGAAGGTATAGCTCCAGGGCACAGCACTGACCTAGCATGTTCGAGGCCCGGGGTTTCCTCCCTGGCACTGAAAACTCAATCAATCAATCTCCTTTCAAATGAAAAAGAAGAAGAAGAAGAAGAAGAAGAAGAAGAAGAAGAAGAAGAAGAAGAAGAAGAAGAAGA
>PVJA010048041.1:0-14369 GCA_004027025.1 Myocastor coypus | reverse complement strand
GAAGGAGAAGGAGAAGGAGAAGGAGAAGGAGAAGGAGAAGGAGAAGGAGAAGGAGAAGGAGAAGAAGAAGAAGAAGAAGAAGAAGAAGAAGAAGAAGAAGAAGAAGAAGAAGAAGAAGAAGAAGAAGAAGAAGAAGAAGAAGAAGAAGAAGAAGAAGAAGAAGAAGAAGAAGAAGAAGAAGAAGAAGAAGAAGAAGAAGGGTTTCTATGGTAGCCTCTCATCACCATGATGAAAATGTGACACTTCTGAAAATGGTTAGTGCTGAGTGGGAGAAGTTCTCCACCTCCCTTCTATGGTGGTCTTGAGGTGACACTATACGGAGAGGAGGCTGTGTCACCTTGACCAGTGATGTTGATCAATGACTCTGCCTCCTCAGCTCCACTGCCTCAAGCTCTGACCACCACATCAGCAGGCCTGGCTCGAGGACCGGGACATGAACAGCACCACAGGGATGGCAGAAGACACACTGGAGAAGACAAGGAAAGCATCCAGATAACTTTGAGGAAAGAAAAAGTGGAGCAACTCAGGAGTCCTGTCTGAAGCATGAGCACAAAGGCTGCTGAAGTCATCAGTGACACCTGTGCCACACTCCCCGCTATCGGTCTGGAGAGGCCTTGGACTCATGGCTTTGCCATTGTGTGGCCTGGAGTGAAGCCAGTTGATGGAAGCTCAAATTCAGGGCTTTCCTCAGCAGAAATGGAAGGAAATTGAAACATAAAACAAAAACAGAGGGGGTGTGAGGGCCTGCCTCTGTCCCAGAACACAAATACAAGATACCCGAGGAGGAGTCCCAGAGGACACTGTGGGGTAAAGTTTCCAGTGGGAGAGAGAAAAGTCTGCTTATTTTGCCTCTTACTGTTTTAGGGTCTGTGCAGGGAGTGGGAAAACTTCAGTGTGGTTCTCTAAGCCCCTGCTCATGAAGTCAGGTCTTTTTTTTTTTTTTCTTGTTTCAGAACTTTTGTTTGTTTATTTATTTATTTTTGTGGCCAGCTCAGCCTGCCCTGAGGGCAGGGCTGGCACAGCATGCAGTGCTGGGGATCGAACCGCGGTCCCTGCAGCCGCCTAAGGTTTCCTAAGCAGGTGCTTTAGATCACTGAGCCATCCTGCCAGGCCCCAAAGTCAGGTCTTTTAAAGAACAAGAACAGGGTAGGAACGATGGGTGTGCCAAGCACAGGGTTTCTCTTGCCCAAGCCCACCAATAGCTGATTGCTGATGATTAAGGTGGCCCAACGGGTGTGTATACACTGCCCTGACCTGAAAAGCCCTAGGAAAGAAGGGACTGTCATGACAAAGTCAGTCTTTAGGTCATCTTCCTTAGAACGCATAAAGTGAGGTTTTCATTCTGACCTCCAGTTGAGTGTTCATGTTTGTTCCTTGACTGGAGCTGTAGAAGTAGACAGTACTAAAGATTGTGTGTGTGTGTGTGTGTGTGTGTGTGTGTGTGTTATGGGTTGTGTCCAGTTGTCCCCCCAAAGTCTCAAGTAGTCATGGCACAGACTTTTAGAACTTGTGATTAACTCACGATGCATTGGGATTCTGGGTGTGAGTGCTGCTGGGATTATGGATGTAATTATGGTTATGTGTCTCTGAATCCTATACAGATACAGGATTTGGATTCCACTTACCTGCGATCTAGTTTTCCATGTATCTATAAATAAAAAAGAAGAGCCAGAGAGGAGAAGCCCACTTAACATGTGATAAGCTCTGTTTGCTGTATAGGATTCAGAGACACACAGCCTTAGGAACTCAGACTCCTCAGGAGGTGCCTCAGGTACGCTTCTCTCGTCGCTGGGACAAATACCCAACATCCAAAATGAAAGAAGGAAAGGTTTATTTAGCTCACAGATACTGAAGGTTTCAGTCCATACTCCCTGGCTCCAAGGCAGAGAGGAGTGGCACATGGCAGGGAGCAGCAGTTCATGGCGGCGGAACAGCAATGATGGCAACAGCAGAGAGTCCATTTCTCTGTCTCTCTTATATTCCATTCAGGCTTTCTGCCTCAGGCTGGGTGTAACACTCACACCCATAATCCCAGCAGTACTGAGACCCATAATCCCAGTGGATCATGAGTCAATCTCAAACTCTAGAAGTCCCTGCCTCATTCGTTCATCTATTAGGGATACTCAGAGAATGTCAAAAGAATATTTAGATAAAGTCTTAAAATTATTTTTTTTTCAAAACAGATTATTCTTTCATCTTCCCTTACATTCCCAACCTTTCTGTTCTTTCCAAAGATTCAGTCACCAAATTTCTTCTTCAACCCTGTGTTTTATCCTTTTGTTTTTACCTCTTAAAAAATTTTTTTTTTGAAGTCTGTATCTCATCTCCCATGTCTCAAGGCTTTCTGACCACTGCTCTGATTAGCATCACAGAAGGCCCACAAGCAAGCTAACATTCATGAAAGACAAAGGCTGTGAACTCTTTGTGTGTGTGTGTGTGTGTGTGTGTGTGTGTGCGCGCGCACGCTCACGTGTTTGATACTGGAGATCAAACTCAGGGCTTCACGGATGCAAGCTTGGTATTCTACCATTAAGCCACACACCCACCTCCGTTTTCACTTTTTAATTTTGATACAGAGTGTTATTAAATTCTACAGGCTGGCCTTGAAACCTTGAATCTTTTTTTGTACTGGGAATCAAACTCGGGACCTCGTGCTTGCCACGGAGGCACTTATGTTGCTGAACTTTATCTGCAGCCCTGGCCTTGACTCTTCTGAGTAGCTGGGATACTAGATATGTGCTGTCATCCCAGCAAAAGTTATGAACTCATACACACAAGTATTTTTGGTCCCAACAGTTGTGTGGTAATTTTTTAAAAATGTATTTGGTGCAGGGTCTCACTACGCAGCTTGAACTCATAGTGATCCTCCTGTTTTCACCCTCCCCAGGGCTGGGATCACAGGCATGAGCCACCATGCCCAGACTCAGTGGCTGGTTCAGGGTGCCCAGGGATGGTGCAGGTTTGGTATGTGGTGCCAGGGATTGAACCCAGATCCCTTGCTTGCCCAAAGAGGTGCTTAGTCTGCTGAGCTATCTTGCCAGCCATTATATGGTAATTTTTATATAATCCACATAGCATGTCATTCCCAGTTATGAAACGGCAAAATTTGCCTTGCAGTAGAGGCAAAGCCAATAGTAATCAAATCCACAGACTGAAGAAGGAACTGCCTACGGTGGTACACACCTGTAATCCCAGAACTAAGGAGGTGGAGGCAGAAGGAACTCTGGCTCGAAGCACTTGAACTAAACAGCAAGACCCTGACCTAAGAAACCACCCAGAAGAGTCCAGAAGGGGATGGTGGAAGCATGGTACATGGTGATGCACAGGTTTTTTTTTTTTTTTTTTTTTTTTTAATTTTAAAGAAAGAAAAAATAAAGTAGAATTTCAAAATAGCTTGATGGATAGTAACAACAATTAATATATTTCATATTGTTACTTTCATACTGCTTATTCAAAGTAAAAGATACAGACAAAAAATATCGTCCAATAATATTAGCACAAACATTTCAATGAATTAAGGGAAACTAGCTGAGTAATGTTTATCATATATGCATACATATACACAAAATTTTATATATATATATATATATTTTTTTTTTATTTATTTATTTTCTCTTCCTTTCCTCTTTCTCTCATCATAGTTTGTCTTCTTGTCTTTTCTTTGGACAGATTCTTCACAATTCACAATATCTGGTGGTGCACACCTGTAATCCCAGCACTCGGGAGGCTGAGGCAGGAGGATCAGTGGGAGTCTGAGACTAGCCTGGGCTGTAAAAGTGAGCTCAAGGCCAGCCTGAACTGCATAGCGAGACTCTGTCTCAAAAAAAAAAAAAAATTCACAATATCTGTTGTACATTTTACATCTCATGTACTCATTCAGTTTCTCATGCTAGTGCGTCTATGTTGTTTACACACGTGACTGATTTATTTCATCTATAAGTATGGTCTTAAGTTGCATTCATTTACCTATAAAAATCTCCAGATATCCTTCTTTTTGACTTAGTATTACTATATTATATTTTTACAAAAGCTTTAAAAAAAAACATTCTTCAGTTCTTGGGCATCTGGGTTGTTTCTGAGATTTAGCTATGACAAATTTTGCTGCTATAAACATGGGTGCACACATATATCACTGTGGTAAGATATTTTCAGTTCTTTTGAGAAGATATGCAGAAAGTGAATGGCTGAGTCAAATAGGACCTCCAATTCTAGTTTTTTAATGAATCGCTGCAGATTTCCATAGTAGTTGTATAAGGTTACATTGCCAGCAATAGTAGAGAACTGTTCCTTTTGCCCATAACCTTGTCTGCATTTATTATTGGTTGATTTCTCTCTCTCTCTCTCTCTCTCTCTCTCTCTCTCTCTCTCTCTTTCTCTCTCTTGTTCTTCTTGTTGTTCTTCCTCTTGCTCTTGCCCTTCTTCCTCTCCTCCTCTTCCTCTTCTTCTCTTTCTCTTTCTTGTTCTTGTTCTTCTTCCTCTTCTTCTTGTTCTTCTTCCTCTGCTCCTCCTCCTTCTTCTTCCTTTTCCTCTTCCTCTGCCTCTTCTTCTTCTTCTTCTTCTTCTTCTTCTTCTTCTTCTTCTTCTTCTTCTTCTTCTTCTTCTTCTTCTTCTTCTTCTTCTTCTTCTTCTTCTTCTTCACTAGGGACTGAACTTAAGACCTTGTGCTTGGCAGACCGGTGCTTGTGCAGTTGAACTATGTCACCAGCCCTTCGTTGATTTCTTGGTGGTAGTCATTCTTTTTCAAGTGAGACAGAATATCATTTTTATTTTAATTTGGATCTCTTGAATGGCTAATAATGTCAAACATTTTCATGCATTTATTTACCATTTGTGGCTGTTAATCTGAGAAGTATATGTTCACTACAAGTGCTCATTTTTGAATTGGTCTTTGAATTTAGGGGGTCTGATTTTCTTTATATCTCTATATATTCCACATATACATCCTTTGTCTGAGGTACAACTGACTATACATTTTTCCCACACAATGGGTAGTCTTTTCACTTTGTTGTTGATTTATTCTGTTATGAATATCTTTTTAAATAAGGTGAGATCCTACTTCTTGATTCTTTGTAATATTTCCCTGACAGTCTGGCTTTTGTTCATGAAGTTTCTGCTTACACCTATGTCTTCAAGATTTCTGCCTATTTTCCCTTCCCGTAAATTTAGTGTTTCTATATTTAAATCTTATACCACCCTGGCCTGCTGAAAATTCATTTGACCTAGCAACCAGGCCCAGCGTGTGAAGTAGATAGATCTGGGCCCACTAGAAACTTATTTGACCCACAACCAGGCCCAGCATGTGAGTTAGACTTCCCAGGATCTAATAGAAATTCATTCAACCCAGCAACAAGGCCAAGCATTTGAGTGGAACTTCATCTATCAGACAGGCCCAGTGTGGAAAACCATGGCAGAGAGGCTAGAGACAAGACCCACCCAGGTGATCCAGTAGCAGAACATCTTGCCAGAGTGGCACAGCAGGTTCACCTCCAAGGGCTGCAGCAGGAAGAAGTGGAGCTCAGCAGCCAGACCCAAGCCACACCCACCTGGATGAGTTTGAACTTGATAGATCCAGATCTGGTGCTAAGGTAAGAATACTACCAAAACTCTACTACACCAAAGTCAGAAGGCAGAGCTATACAAAATGACAAAAAGAAGGAGTAAAATGCTCTCAGGCCCTGAGCCCATCCAGAACAAATGCAGGAGACAATAGCATAGAAGAAATTGGAAATCAACCTGAAATCTCTGAAATAATAGCATCCAAAGTAAAGAGACAACTGCAGAAAAGTATAGAGGAAATCAGACCAGAAATGATTTCTGAAGTAAAAAAAGGAAATGACTACTATAATGAAAGAAGTACTAAGTGCTTCTGAAGAAGACACTGATAGAAAATAGAGGAGGATAGAAAAATGATGGAATCCTTAAATGAGCAATATAGGAACGTAATAGAATGCGCGAAGCAGATTCAAAGTTCTACGCAGGAACTTAAAACCTCAATTACAAGCTGGCAAAAGCATTTCAATGAAAGTGAAAAAAGACTTTTAGACCTTAAAGACACCATTGCAACTAGTGAAAAGGTAAGAAAAGGTCTTTTAAAAACAACTAGGATGCAGGAAAAAAGAACTCCATATCTGGAAGATGATGCAAAGATGAACAACATAGGCTTAATAGGCATCAATGAAGAAGTCTGTACAAATGATATAAAAAGAATATGGACAGAGGTAATCGCTGAAAACTTCCCAAATATGAGAATTTGACATTCAGATAACTGAAGCATATAGAACACCAAATGACATCAATCTAATGAAAACCACACGCAGACATATAATAATCAAGATCCCAGAAATTCAGCACAGGAACAGTATACTAAAAGCTGCTAGAGAAAAGAAACAGATCACATTTAAAGGAAAACCCATTAGAATAATGGCAGATTTCTCTTTACAAACCAGGGCCAGCGGTAGAGCTCAGCAGATTTAGCACTTACTTAAGGAAGTGCAGGGGTCAAGGATCAATTTCTGGCCCCACCTGCAAAGCCAGCCCTGCTCTCAGCACGCTGACCTGGCGATGGAGTCCCGGCATGGTGGTGTGTGCCTGTAATCCCAGCACTTTGGAGGCAGGAAACAGGAGGGTCACTATGAGTCAGAGCAATGCACGGAAAAACAAACAAACAAACCTCAGCAGCGTTCGAGCTACCTTTAGAGCTGGGGAGATAGCTCAGTATAATAAGCGCTTGCCTGGTAAACACAGGGTCCTGAGTTCAATCCCCAGTCCTGAAAAAAAAAAAATCAAAAAGGTTTCTTTGGACTGGTGAGATGGCTTAGTGGTCTAAAGCGCCTGCCTAGGAAAGCTTAGGCAACTGCAGGGACTGCGGTTTGATTCCTGGCACACATGCTACACCAGCCCCATCCCCAGGGCAAGCTGAGCTATAATTAATAATAATAATAATAATAATAATAATAATAATAATAACATCAAGTCAAAAGAGATGGAGCAAAGTACTTCAAATTCAAGTCTTGCAAGGAAACAATTTCCAGTGCAGACTGATATACCCTGCAAAACTTTCTTTCAATTTGAAGGAAGAAGCAAAATACTTCCATAACAAAGAACAACTAAAGAATTTCATGATGACAAAGTCAACCTTGCACAGTTTACTAAAAGATATTCTAGAGAGGAATCAAAACGACCACAACTCCATGAAGGAGAATGGAAAGAAACCACCAAATAGGGCAAACAATTGAACACAGGAGAAAAATAGGATAACAGCAATCTTTTAACTATTCTTTTGCATACAGCATCAGAATAAGTCCATCAGCATATTATCCTGAATCCTATGGGTCATGATTCTGTCTGGTTCTGCAGGGTGGATATCAAGGAAATAGCAGTAGTTCAGTCCCACGAGTGACACCTGGCCACCAGTAAGCATCATGGACACTGCCCATGTACACTACATACTAGAACTTTGTGTAATATCCTATCCCCAAACTGTTGGAAGTTCTAGTCATATATTTGCCATTCTAGTATTTATGTTATGTTTTATTCTTAGTAATTCTTTACTACCCTAGAAGCTTTTCTTTTTTTAAAAAATTTTTTTAATTTATTTTTTTTCTTGTTTCAGAACCTTTGTTTGTTTATTCACTCATTTTTACGGCTGGCTCAGCCCGCCCTGAAGGCAGGGCTGGTGTAGCATGTGGTGCAGGGGATCGAACCGCGGTCCCTGAAGCCGCCCAAGCTTTCCCAAGAAGGCCCTTTAGACCACTGAACCATCCCACCGGGCCCCGAAGCTTTTCTTTAGTTGATATTTTTGTATATATTAGCCTATTCAAATGCTATGTGAGTACTCTGAATTGATTACAGATTCATACATATGATACACAACATTCTGGCCTCTAAGTTGGGCTCATGATTTTATTTGAATTTTGGAATATTGTTTTGAAATATTTAATTTAATTTCTTTTTTGTCTTTTTGAGACAGGGTCTGGCTGTGCAGTTCAGGCTGGCCTTGAGCTCACTTTTGTAGTCCAGGCTGGTCTTGAACTCACATCAATCCTCCTGCCCCAACCTCCCAAGTACTGGGATTGCAGGTATGCACCACTACACCCAGCTTTAATCTTTATTGAATGAACATTTAATTAATTTTCTGAATATTGTTTAGGTATAATTTTTGTTTTATGATTCATACTGTATCTTTGACTTATAATCTACTTATATTGATATTTAATATGATATTTCTTCTAGTATTAGAAACTTTAAAAAGAAAAATATATATATATACACAAGAGAAGTTAGGATAGGAATACAGTTACTTCTCTTAGTTCATTGAGAATAAAAGTTTGTACTAATTGTTTAGACAAGGTATCAGGTCTGCATCTTGTCTTCTGAATAACTACTATGAAAACAACAATATGCATTGTATTAATTATTATGACTATCCTAACTTGTTTCAAATCTTTTTCATTGCTATTTTATCTTTTTTCTCAATAAAATGAATAAAAAATAAAATAAAATTTAAAAATAAAGAATAAATCTTGTATCCATTTTGACTTTAGTGTATGGTGATAGTCGTGAGTCTCATTTCAGTCTTCAACACTTACAAGGCCAGTTTTTCCAGCACCATTTATTTATTTTTTTAAATGTTATTTATTTATTTATTTATTTATTCTTGTTTCAGAACCTTTGTTTGTTTATTCACTCATTTTTATGGCCTGCTCAACCCCGAGGGCAGGGCTGGTGCAGCATGTGGTGCCGGGGATTGAACCGTGGTCCCTTCAGCTGCCCAAGCTTTCCCAAGCAGGCGCTTTAGACCACTGAGCCATCCCACTGGGCCCTCCAGCACCATTTATTAAAGAGACTATCTTTCTTTTGGTGAAGATGTTTATCGCCTTTGTCAAAGATAAGTTGGCTGAAGGTGTCTGAGATTGTGTACGCATCTTCGAATCTATTCTATGAATCCTCAGTTCTGTTATTTTTTCAATCCATGCTGATTTTATGATCGTAGATGTGTAGTGTTATTTCAAACCTGGGATTGTGATGTTCCATAACTTGCCTTTGTTTTCCAGTATTTCTCTTGCTATTCTATGTTTTTTCTAGTTCTACATGAATTTTAGAGATGTTTTATCTAGAATGTCAAGTATGTTAATGGTATTTTTTATATTTATGTATTTAAACAGAATCTTGTTATGCAGCTTGGACTCATAATGATCCTCCTATTTTCAGCTTCCCCAGTGCTGGCATTCCAGGCATATGGCGTCATGCCTGGGCTCTATGGCTGGCTCAGCCCATCATGGGGGTGGGACTGGTGGGGCATGTGGTGCTGCAGATCGAACCACAGTTGCTGTTCTTGCCTAGGCTTGTGTAAGTAGGCACTTTAGTCTGCCAAGCTATCTGCTGGCCTTGAGTACTGATTTTTCATCCCACTATACTACTGAATTGGTTATTAAATCTGCAAGTTTTTGATGGAGTTTTTTCAGTCTTCAATGTAAAATATCATGTCATCTGGGAATAATGATATTTTTATGTCTACCTTTCCTATTCCTATTCCTTTTATTTCTTTCTCTTGTCTAATTGTTCTGGCTAATGTTTTCAGGACTTTATTGAATGAGTAGTGATAGTGGACATCTTTGTCTTGTTCCTGATTCTAGAATGAAAGCTTTCAGTTTTTGACCATTGCTTATGGTGTTGGCTGTTGGTTTGTTGCAGATGACTTTTATGAGATTGAGGGAAACATTCTATTCCACTTTTCTTTAGGGTTTTATCATGAATTGGTGTCAGACTTTGTCAAATGCCTTTTTTACATTTATTGAGATGATCGTTTGATTTTTGTCTTTAGCTCTGTTGATATAGTGTGTTATATGTAGTAATTTGCATATGATGTACCATCCCTGCCTCCCTGGGATGAATCCTACTTGGTCATGGCGTATAATATTGCTTTGCTGCGTTCTCTTTGCCAATATTTTATTGAGGATTTTTCATCTATGTTCACTAGGGAGATTGGCTTGTAGATTTTCATTTTTGGATGGGTTCTTTTCTGGTTTTGGAATCAGGGTAATGCTTAGTTCCAGGAATAATTTTGGAAGTATTGCATCCCTTTCAGTTTCCTTAAAGAGTTTCAGCATTTGTGGCAAAAATTCTTTTCTGAATTTCTTGTAGAATTCAACAGTGAATCTGTCAGGGTCAAACTTTTCTTTGTTGGTAAATTTTAAATTATATTTTCTATTTCATTGAATGATATTAGGTTAGTTAGGATTTTTATATCTTCTTAATTTAATTTTGCAAATTTAATTGTGTCTAGGAGTCTCTCCATTTCTTCTGTGCTTTCCATTTTATTAGAATATGGGTTTTGGGCTGGGCATGGTGGCTCACACCTGTAATCCCAGCACCTGGGAGGCTGAGGCAGGAGAATCAGTGTGAGTTCAAGACCAGCCTGGGCTATAAAAGTGAGCTCAAGGCCAGCCTGAACTGAATAATGATACCCTGTCTCAAAAAGACAAAAAAAAAAAAAAAAAAATGGTTTTTGTTACTAGGTACTGATATTTCTGAATTTCTGTGGGCTCCATTGTTATTTCCAACTTTTCAATCCTAATTGCTTAAATTTGTGTTTTTTCTTTTCTCTTTTTGATGCGGTTGGCCCTTGGCTTATCAATTTTATTTGTTCTTTCAAAGAAGTAACATTTTTCTCCCTCGTATGAGCTTTGAGTTTGATTTGTTCTTCTTTCTCCAGAAGTTTAAGGTTCAACACTAGGTAGTTTGTTTGAGCTTATTCTATTTCCCTGATGTGAGAATTCATCACTAGAAATTTTCCTTGTAGGACTGA
Organism: Myocastor coypus; assembly: GCA_004027025.1. Classification (NCBI taxonomy): domain Eukaryota; kingdom Metazoa; phylum Chordata; class Mammalia; order Rodentia; family Myocastoridae; genus Myocastor; species Myocastor coypus. Next base: position 3,562 of record PVJA010048041.1, on the reverse strand, counting down.
TTTTGCTGCGTCACATAAGTTCCAGTATATTGTATCAGCATTATTGTTTAATGGTATAAACTATTTAATTTCATCTTTAATTTCCTCTGTGACCCATTGGTCAGGAGGGCGTGGTTTACTTTCTAGGGGTTAATGTAGTTTCTGTGATTTCCTTTGTCATTAATTTCCAGTTTCATGGTGCTATGCTCAGATATATGCATGGGATGATTTCAGTTCCTCCACACTAACTTAAACACGTTTTATGTGCTAATATGTGGTCTGTTTTGGAAAGTGTACCATGTGAAGCTGAGAAGAATGTGTATTTGATGTTTTGGGGTAGAAAAATCTGTATATGTCTACCAAGTCCATTTGTTCACAGAGTTGGTTTAGTTCTAATATATCTGGCTTCGCCCTATCCACAGTCTGGATTCTGCAGCAGTGTATTACTAAATGCTGGACTCTGAAGCTGGTGCTTTACTTGCAAGCATACCAAAATCAGAGAGGCCTTGAACTCTTATACTTAGAGAGGAGTATAAAATAAAAACATAGAAGTAGAATAATATAACAGGAAAGAGCACAACATAAAGTTGCAAGAGGAAAAAACCACCTTGAATTTAGATGTGTTGAAGAAATTTCAAATAAAAGGGTTTTCATAGTGTCGAACAAATAAGTTTCCTTAGAGAATAACAGATTCAGAAAATTTCCATCATTTTGTATTGCTCTAACAGGAGTTATTTTGAAATCACCTAGTTGTCTTGGGATTAAAATTTCCGGCTCCGAGGGAAAGAGGCATATACCTGTTCATTCATTCATTCATTCATTCATTCATCCATCTATCCATCCACTCATTCAGAATATACTTATAGAAATTGGCATAATTGTAGACATTGGGGATTATGGTTTATATCTAAAATGTCCCCCAAAGCCTCATGCACTCCTAGGTGGGACTTCTGGGAGGTGACTGGCCTGTGGCTGTGTGATTCTCCTCTGTGGATTAGTCTCCTGAAGAGTTTACAGCTGGGTGTAATGTTGGGAGGAGAAGCCTGGCTGGAAGAGGCGGGTCGCCATGGGTGCAGCCAAGAAGGGTGTGCGTATCCCTTCTCTCCCTTGATTCCTCTCTGCTTCCCACCTGCCATGCTATGAACTGTTTCTCCTCTGCCATGCATGGGACAGACAGTTTCTGTTCTGCCATGCTCTCTTGCCTCTGAACCAGCCAACTATGGACTGAAACCTGTGCAAACTATACGCCAAAACAAACCTCTCCTCCTTTATCTTATTGGGTGACTGGTATTCTGTCCCAGCAATGAGAAAGTAACTAAAACAGTCATGGAATAAGACCAACATTCTCCTTATGCTCTTTGTGTGTGTCTGTGTGTGTGTGTTGGCCTAGAGACTGAACGCAGAGCCTTAGGCATGATAGGTAAACACTCTGGTGCTGAGAGATGTCCCTAGGCCTTTTTATTATGTTTACTTTTTGAGGCAAGGCATCACTAATTTGCCCAAGCTCGTCTAGAACTTGGCATTCTCCTTACTCAGCCTCCTGAATAGCTGAGATTACCACCCCCAGTGGTTTTACCCTCTTGTTGCTTACACAAAGGGAGAGGTGACAGATGTTGAGTAAGTTATTCATTGAGGTTTGATTGAGGGCACTGGGAGTTACAAAAGAGAACACTGAGCAATATCAAGGCTTGAGAGTCAGAGAAAGCTTCTTAGAAAAATGTAACCAACAGGGGGACAGGATCTTTTTTCTTCCTACCCTCGATGTAGGAAGATAAGTGGACATCAGCTAGGCCACCGAGGAGGCACTGCCTGGCTGCTGGGCATGGCTCTCCTGCAACATAATACATTAACACTAGTTTAAGCAAAGAGCTCATAACACGCATGAAGGCACACTGACCAATGAAAACATACCACACATACTTTTCTAGGGGATTGGAAAAGACATTCATTTTGAAATAATTGTCTGGCAGTAGGTTCAACCTGAGGAAGAAGAAGAAGAAGGAAAAAAACGAAAAAAACAAAACAAACAAACAAACAAAAAAAACTAAACAAGAAACCATAATCATTTTTCAACAGAACTGGAGACTTACTTGTCCTACTTTTTGAAATTGTATATCTATTTCATAGCACTGGAAGCTCAATACTATTTATATTCTGAGGGTAAAAACGTGGTGTCTGTTTTATTTCACAACATGAATTGAAAGCATTTGTGGGACAGGATGTTGTTTTGGTTCAATAGGTTGTTCAAGGTTTCTTAGGAGTTTTATTCCATAACTGCTTTCAGCTTTAAGAAATTAATGTTTCCATTTGGTGTTCAGATCCAAAGACTGTGTAAGCAGATTTTTCCGGTTTTTGATGCCTTATCCTACTGCTAGTGTGGTTTAAGGTAATCAATCATATAACCGAGAGTTAAAGGGCTCTAACAGGTTTTATATAAATTAAACTTTGAGTAGGGATGGTGATTGTCCAAGGATTTCAGGAACTGGCTGGAGTCAAACCTCAAAAATATTTCAGATTTGCAGCTCACACTTGAGCTGGGATGGATGTTGCTCATGTTAATACAAGTAAGATGCTGGCAAGGCCCATTCCTGCAACATGAGAACACTTGGTGGGAACAGGAAGGTGAGATTTTGGCTAGTTCAGCAAGTCTCTACTTGTCCCTCAGTAATTTCTCTGTTGAACTCTGGAAGGAAAACCTGCTCTGTAGTGCATGAACTAATGGTCACCTTGTAACATCCAGCGGAAATTAATCAACGTGGTCCTGGTGTAGGAGGCCCACCTGGGGATGGTTGCCGACAGCCTGAAAGGAGAATTGCAGGGGCGGGGGGGGGGGCGAGGTCAATTTTCCTGGATAAGCTTGCCCACTAGCTTTCCTGGTTTGAGCTCAGCTCGGGTATGCACCATCACTGAAGATGGCTGTGGTTCTTTTTGGGAGAGCTCTGCTCGTAACCTTGAAGATCATTTCCTGACTGCAGGGCAGATCCCTCGGCCTGCTGGCCCAGATCCCCCATCACAGCGTCATAGACTTTCTAGCTTTCACCATTGACCTCTGGGCCTTCCTAGTGCAGATCCATGATATGATACAGACTTGCACGTGACATTGCTGTGGGCTGTAGGCCTCAAGCTAGAGCCATGGTGGACATTGCCATGGGCTCTATGTCTTCAGCTGGACTCGTGCAGGACTTCGCTATGGGGATCCAGGTGAATTCTTTGGGTCTGTAGCATTTGTACAAAGTGCTTGCAAGCTTCTGCATTTGACTTTCTAAATGAGTATCGTACAATAAGCTTATAAATGATGTGTCCTGTGTTAAATCTATGCCCTTGGAAGCCCTGACTACAACACACCCTCTCCTGTTTATCCTGAGGAACAGAATCTAGGGTCTGTACATGGGAATCCAGCGACATACAAAAAGGTTGCTGTCGACTTCTCTCTTCCTGTCCCGTGGCTCTATCGCGTGTCTCTTCAAGTACTCAGCCCTTTCTCTTGCCCTCTGGAGGCCCCGAGCTCACTACTCTGGAGCTCTACCATGTTCTTGTCTTTGCAGATTAAGACTGCTACTTATTCTGGTTCCACTTTTTTTTT
>PVJA010048040.1:0-14371 GCA_004027025.1 Myocastor coypus | reverse complement strand
TTTTTTTTTTTTTTTTTTTTTTTTTTTTTTGTCTTTTTGAGACAGGGTCTCGCTATGCAGTTGAGGCTGGTCCTGCGCTCACTTTTGTAGCCCGGGCTGGTCTCGAACTCGCACCAATCCTCCTGCCTCAGCCTCCCAAGTGCTGGGATTACAGGCGTGAGCCACCACGCCCGGCTTTGTATATGTTTTGATAAAGAGTAAAATTCCATATTATTTCTTTGGATAGCCACATGTACAGACACTCAGCAGTTCCCTTACTGTAACGTCATCCTTCCAGGATAGTAAGTAGACAAATTGCCAAGGTACAAATATAGGTGAGTTCACTGCAGCTGTGTTTTAAAAAAATCAAGAAATTGTGAACAACCTACATATCAGAAATTGGTTAACTAATTTATGGAGTCATGTGATCATTAAATGTTGGTTCAGATGTCTTTCTGAGCCCAGCAAGATATATGTGTGTGTGTGTGTGTGTGTGTGTGTGTGTGTGTGTGTGTGTGTGTAATAAAAGAATGGAGAACTATATACAACATAGCCTGCTGTTCTCTGATTGTGTAGCCCATCAGGGTTGGGCTTGCTTAAGCTTGCTACACCTCTTTTCCTTATGTATACTTTTCTGTCTTATGTAATGTGATAACTGTTTTGTGTCTGGAATTTGTGGACAAGGATGGTGCCTCCGTCTGTCTCACTTGTTTTACTTAAGCAATAGGAGTAGGTGGTGGCTCATTACTGCAGTATTTAATTGTGGGATGTGAACAGAGGCCTTGTTATCAGCATTAGGTATATTAAGCTGTAGGCTGATTTCCCCTCCCTCTTACGGACAGAAACAGTGTGTCTTGCTCATAAAGAGGCTTTTAAACAAAATAGAATTAATAAAGACCTTTTCCAGAGACCTCCTTGCTTGAGGGGAGCAGAGTAAATTCAGGCTTTGTTTCTGCTGCCTTTTGGAGCCAAATGAAGATGAGAGGGATGAGGTGTGTCTGCTGTCCAACCGGTCTTCCATTTTTGCACACAACATCCAAACCTGTGGGGCTTTGTTGGGTTGGTGGGATGGGGGTGGGAGTATTTTATTGTATGTTTTGTGGGTCCTTGGTGTACCTTACCTTAGTTCATCTTCACAGCAGACTTGATGTGAAGGGAAGACTTCATTTTACATACAGGGACACTAGGCTCTGAATAACTTGCTTACATTACTTCACTAGGAATTGCTAGAGCCAGGACTTGCCCACAGCTCTCTGTGCTGAAGCCCAAGTGATTTGCTTTAGCTGCTAGTCACTGTTGTCACTGTAGAGCACTATAAAGCACTGTTGCCTGTGAGATTTTGGCTTTGAGGTTGTGGCAGAGGGTGGGATTTAACCAGTCGGATATTTATTTCACAACTGCTTTGTGATGCTGGATTTGGAAGGGATATGGAGAAGAGGCCAGGGTGATACTGTCCTTAATCTATTCAGTGGTCTGGCTGAGGTCATGTGTTTTTATCTGAGGAGATACTAAAAGGGAATGGAGAGAGAAAACCAGACATAGAGGAGATCTGAAAAGGAGTGGTCACAGGGACCCAGGTGGGGAAAGCTTTGTGGAAAAGGGCAGGGTGTGAGCAGAGGTATGGAACTGGAGTTGCCTTGAGGTAGATGAGTTGAATTCTGAAGGCTGGGAAGCCTTGGGCACTGGGTGGAACAGTTTCTCTATTCTTGGGATGGTGGGAAGCTGCTTCAAGCTTTTGAACACAGTAGACATGGTGGGAAAGTTTTTGAGTGAGTTATCTGGCTATGGTTTGGAATGTGGAATGGTGACATGTTAGAAGTTGCTTCAGATGAATGGAGGGTCTCAAGTCTTAATTTGGTTGGTGTAATGGCCATGACAGAAAGGAATAAATTGCCAGGTGTGCTGTGTCCTGGGATAGGAGTGGCACACTGCTGGGTGAGCAGCATAAGGAATGGTTGGTATGCATATGATGGATGTATAATGCTACCAGGCACAGTGACAAACATCTGTAGTCCCAGCTATTTGGGAGGCTGAGGCAGAAGAACCCCTTAAATCTTGAAGTTTAAGGGCAGCCTAGGCAAGACAGATATTCCTTACTTAATGATCTACTTGGTTAAGGATTGTTCAGACTTACATCATGTGCTTTTATTTAGACTGTCTATCCCCTCTTGTACTGCTTCTGCTGGAAGATGTTTTGCTTGAACTTTATGTTTATCCCTTTTAGATTTCTTTTTTTTTTTTTTTTTTTTTTTTTTTTTTTTTTTTTTTGAGACAGGGTCTCACTGTGCAGTTCAGGCTGGCTTTGAGCTCACTTTTGTAGCTCAGGCTGGTCTCGAACTCACAACGATCCTCCTGCCTCAGCCTCCCAAGTGCTGGGATTACAGGCGTGAGCCACTACGCCCGGCTCCTTTTAGATTTCATATGACTGTTTTGGCTCCAGAAAACCTGTTGAGATTTTTTTTTAGCCCTAATTCTGTCATCTGCTTCTTGTTTTCCCCATCTAGCTGAATGCATTCTGCATCAGGTGGGAGGATTCAGTTGACATGAGGGATGTCGGGTTGGGAGATGGGGAAAGAGAGCTCCAGTGAGCTGTATGAAAAGATACAGGATCTTCTCTCTAGCCCCTACCCCAAGCCTATAGAGCTTTCTTTTCCTGGCCCATGAGGCCAACCTTCTAGATTCATGATGTACCAAAGGTCACTAGGAAGGGCTTCAGTCAGGCTGCATTTCTACTGAGGTTCCAAATGGACTTTGAAGTAAGGATCCACATTAAATGTTTAGAACTTTATTTTTTTTTTTACAGGGGCTACTATACAGGTTAGACTTCTAGTGATCCTCTTGTTTTCAACCTCTCCAGTGCTGGGATTACAGGCGTGTGCCACTGTGCCCTGGGGCATGGCCAGCCCTTAGAATTTGAACTTCTTCTCCTCCTCCTTCTCTTTCTCCTTTTCCTTCTCCTTTTCTTCCTCCTCCTTTTCCTTTTTTCCTGTATTTTAGGGAAGGATCTACAAGGTATTCAGGGTCTTACTACTAGATTGGGCTCATAGTGATTCTCCTGTTTACAGCCTTCCAAGTGCTGGGATTACAGGCACATGCCACCACACCCAGTCTCAATGCCCAGTCTCTCAGTGCGTCCTGGGGGTGGGACCAGCATGGCAGGCTGGGGGATCAAACCGCAGCCCCTGCCCCTGCTTCCACGTGTTTTAATCCACTGAGTTACTTGGCCGGCCCAGAACTTCTTGACATATGTGAGCATGAGAAGAAAATTAGAGAAAGTGGTAGTGATGGGCTTGCTGACTGATCTTGCTAGCCTTGGCGTGCAAGCACTTTGGCAGGGAAGGATGGTGGGTGTGCTGGGTGGCTTTTGCCCTTCATTGCACTGTTAAAAACTCCAAACTGAATTATTCAGCTGCAAAAACAGTTTTCTTCCCTTGTAAGCAAGAAACACAAAGCAGCCCTTCAGAGAGGGTGGGCAGACATTTCTGGTGGTATGTGACTTAATCTAATGCAGTAAGGGGAAACTACTCCAGATTGCCTGGCAGAAACAGAACTGGACAGCAGCATCCACAGGATCCTGGAGGTTAGAGGGCAGTGGAGAAGCCCTACCCTGGATGAAAGGCAGTGAGTCCAGAGACAATGGGCAGGGGAGACTGTACCTAGGCACTGGGTAATTTCCTTTGTGGTTACTAGGAGTAAGTAGATAGTGGCAAATACCTGTTGATGATGCCTTGTTCAAACTAGGTTTGAAGTGGGTTTAAAGTGCTGGGGTACCTAAGACTTCCTTCCTGGTAGAGGGTGACATATGCCTGTGCTGCAGCTTGTGAGGGGTGTGTCCCAGGGATAGAAGCCCTGTATCATTAAGAAGAGCTGTTTGTTGGTGTTTTTTTTTTTTCCATTTACTTCTTTCTGCAGCCTAGCAGAGACACATGTTGGCCAGCATTGCCCTTTACCGACTCAGGTGAGGGTCAGCTTGAGTCACCCCAAATTTTGCACTTCTCTGCCATGGGAGAGTAAAAGCCAATCTGAAAAAATCTAGTGTCAGCTGAGGGTAGGGAAATCAGTAAAGGTTTCCCCTAATGAAATGCTGTCTGTGCTGTTCTTGGGCTTGGTAAAGAAACAAACTTTAATGGAATGTTCCCTTCTAAACTTTAACTAGTAAACACAAAAGCATTTGCCAGTTAATAATGTACAGGTAGCTGGTGAGTTCTTGAGCTGAAATTTAACAGCCAATTTAAAAACAAGGTAGGGAATTTATATAATAGAACATCAAGATTTATGTGTGTCCTAGATTGACTTCTGCATTGCTATTGGAATCAGTATTTTTTGTGCTGACTAGGAGAGCACTATGGCCCTGTATCACTGGCGTCCTTTCTAGGAGGCTACTTTTCCCTGAAAAATAATTTAAGGCACAGTCCATTCACAGATTAACTGGGAAGCTATTTCACAACTTTATGTGGCAGCTCTTCTCACGGTGAGCTAGTCCAGGGAAGGTGGCTATGGTAGAACAGGAATGTGGACGGATACTGTAGAAGTGTGCACCAAGAGGCCCTCTTGGGGGCTGGGGAGATAGCTCCGTGGCACAAGTGCTTGCTTGGCAAGTGCAAGGTCATAAGTTTGAACCCTGATCTTGCAATTAAAAAAAAGAAAAACAAAAAAAGAAACCCTTTTGATGAGAGCAAAGGGTGTCAGAGCAGGAGAGAGGCCTGACTGAAGGAATAAAGCAGGATGTGGAGTTTCTGTTGTGATACTTGAGATCACAAACTCATATTGCAGAGTTTGCTTTGAAAAAGAGAGAAGGCTTTAAAAACATCTTTGAATGGAAAATTTAAGGAAACTGCAACAAAGGCTCCACTTGCATTCTGAGTGGTTTGTGTTACTTCAGGAGACTGGTGTCTTTTGTGAAAAGCTCTGGGCTGCAGTCTCTCTCTAGCACCCAATCTCACTTTCACACCTCTACCAGTGATTTCCGTTGTTCCCCAAACCTTGCTCGCTTTTCTTAGTGGCCTGGTAGGCTTGTGGGTCATAGTGTGGCACCAGAGGGAAATTCTGCAAGGCTGGACCTTGCCCGTGCTAGTGTGCATCTTTTGAGCACCTGACACAATTGGGTGCTCAGTAGATAGCTGGAGATAAATGGAGTTGTCTCTTAGCACCAAGTGTGTGCAGCTTAAAAACATACATACACACACGTGCATGTGTCTGGTCCCATCGAGTTGGTCCCTCATTGTCTTCTTCATCTAGAGTGTGCTTTTCTCCTACCTCTGTGCATATCAATTCTACCTGTTTTATTGAAAGAACTAGTACTTAGGCAGTACACTGACTGCTTTTATGAAGAGTGGTGCATGTGCTCCTCACAGCCACCCTAGGAAGCAGTTGCTTACACTACTATGTCACTTTTTTAGATCAGAAATTTGTGGTAAAAAGATTAGTCAATTTGCCATGAAGTTCATGACAATAGTGTAGTTATCTGTGATTCCAAAGCTTGACTATTAGTTTCTAAGCCACAAATCCCACTTTTACAGGCTTTGAGCTGGAGTGGCACAGGTGCTTCAGAGTATTTCCCTGCTGTACATCCCACAACTCTGTCTCTAGACAGCTTTTACTTCTCCCAGGAATAGGAGAGCCCTAATGGTGAGCTGGCAAGAGAGAATTGTCAGGTGCTAAGAGGTTAGCATGATGGGTTGTGTGAGTTTATTTCTCTCTTAATATTAGGCCAAAGTATAATACATTAAAATTAGAAATAAAAATTTTAGGAATGAGTTGGGCATGGAGGCACATGTCAGTAATTCTGGCATTCTGAGAGGGTAAAGCAGGAGGATTGCCAATTTGGGATGAGCCTGTGCAACTTTGTGACTTGGTGAGACCATGCCTCAAAATTTAAAAAACAGAAAAAGGGCTGAGGTTGTATCTCAGTGTGAAAACTGTAGGTTCAATCATCAGTAACAAATAGGAATTTAGAAAATAGCAAAAAAGGAAAGACATGGTATAAGGGAAGGGTTTTCAAGCTTTTTGAACCATGTATGTCTCAGTAATAAATTAGCATGTATCCTAACACAAATTTTATACCTAAACTGTTGTGCTACTGTACCTGTAAGACATAAACTGACATATTGGGGGAAAAAAAAGATCCAAAAATAACCACAAATACATAGCCTGCTGTTTTCTTTCTCAACTATAGTGGATCATTTTGGCCATTGCAGGACTGAATACTCTGCACAAAGGCTCTACTACTGTAGCCCAGCAGCCTGTGAGAGAGAGGGTGCAGCTGGGTGGGCTCTCCATTTTCATTCTCTGTTTTACAGAAGCAGACAGGTCATGCCCTTCCATTCATGTAATTTTGCCTTCAGTTTTTACCAAATCTCCTGAAATCAAGAGTGCAACCATGCTAGCTGCTGCTATGGCTACAGTTCTTTGCTGTTATCCCTGAGCCTCTCAGTCAGTCCTCATAGCTTGTCGACATCCTGAGGTACAAGGGAAAGGCCATTTCCTGGCCTCGAATATAGCTCAGGAATTATCCAGAATGTGAGGAAATTGGAATGCTTGTGTATTGCTAGAGGAAGTATAAAAGCAGTGCAGCTGCTGTGGAAAATTTGGGGGCACCCCAAAAGTCTAAACATAATTATTGTATGCTCATGCAGTTTTACATGTAGGCATATACTCAAAAGGAATTAAAAGCAAGTAGATAATTGCATGCCAGTGTTTATTGCAGGTTTTTTTTTTTTTCTTTTGTTTTCTTTTTTTTTGGTTTGTTTGTATTTAGTACAGGGTCTAACTACATAGACTGGACTTGTAGTGATTCTCTTGTTTTCAGCCTCCTATGTGCTGGGATTACAGGTGTGCATCACCATACCTAACCTCAGTCGCAGTCTCAGTGTGCCCCAGGATTGGGGCCAGCACAGCACACCAGGGATCAAATCTTGGTCCCTTCGGCTGCCTACATAGGCACTTTAATCTGCTGAGCTATCTGGCCAGACCTGTTGCAGTTTTTTTTGTTTATTTATATATTTTGGCGGGACTGGAGTTCAAAGTCATGACCTTGCACTTGCCAGGCAGGCATTTGTGCCATGGAGCTATCTCCCTGGCCCCTGTTGCAATATATTGATAAAAGGCAAAAGATGCAAAGAATGCCAATCTATAGTAGCACATAAATGAATTAAAAACTACATATAATTGAATATCATTTAACTCGAAAAATTTGACATGATTGAGCTTTGAAGATATGTTAAATGAAGTAAGTTATTTACCAATACATAAGTACTGTATGATTCCACTTGTGTAGCATACCTATACCAGTCAAATCCATAAAAACAAAAAGGAGATTAAAGCTATCTGAGGGCTGGAGAGAAGGAGGAATAGGCAATTGTTACTAATACAGCATTTGTTTGGACTAGTGAAAACTTTTAGAAATGGTGGTGGGGATTGTACAACATTTTAAATATAGTACAAACTTTAAGTTGGACATGGTGGCGCATGCCTATAATCCCTGCACTTGGGAGGCTGAGGCAGGAGGATCGGTGCAAATTCAAGACAATCCTGGGCTGCAAAAGTGAGCTCAAGGCCAGCCTGAACTGCATAGCAAGACCCTGTTTCTGGGGAAAAAAAAAAGAATAGTACAAACCTTAAAAAACATTTAGGGCCGGGCGTGGTGGCTCACACCTGTAATCCCAGCACTTGGGAGGCTGAGGCAGGAGGATTGCTGCGAGTTCGAGACCAGCCTGGGCTACAAAAGTGAGCTCAAAGCCAGCCTGAACTGTACAGTGAGACCTTGTCTCAAAAAGAAAAAAAAAAAAAAAAAATTTAGGGAGCTGGGATATCGCTCACAAGTACACAAGGTTCTCAGTTCAACTCCTGGCACCAAAAATGGGAGTGGGGTGGCAAGAGGGAAGCAATGAGAAGAGGCTAGGGTGAGGGATGGACAGTTAATTCTTTCATTTGACTGCAGTACAATGACTGATCAGATACCAGGCTGTCTCTGGCCCTGTGAGTACCTGCTGCCAGACACGAGGGCTGTGTGAATGGGATACCTGAGGCCACACCCTGGCCATTCTGACTGGCTGGGCAAATAGCTCTCTTGTGCCCCCATGGGAAATGCTCATCAAGATTTAGGCTATGAAGTGGGGCCATTTGTTCCTTGTCCTATCCCCCATCCTCAGTCAGCTGACGACAGCTCTGGTGCTGCAGCCCAGTATCCTGTGATTGGGGACACACCTCCTTGGTTCTCTGTTGTCAGGGCTCTGCTTTTCAGAGGAAGGAAATGACTTGTCTTCAATCATAAAATAGGGCAGATAAGTATCTTTGGAGTTACACTAAGGGCCTAGAATCCAGGGTTGAGTGGGGAAAGATGTATTTTTCTATCCCACTATTAAGAAAAAAAAGTAAGGCACAAAGAACATGCAGATTCCTCACCAAACTGGAACATGTACCTCTAAAAATAAAAGATGCTGAAATATGGAAAATACCACATATGACTTCTCAGTCAGGTGCCTGCCTCCCTAGTTTTCTATTTTTGCCAGCCCTGTCCCAGTGCTGGAGCTGCTCCAAGGGTCACAGTGGCTTCCCCTGCTCCTCATTGCCCTCTTTCACAGGATGAGGCTTTACTTTGATTATCCTGAGCTGAGAGGGACAAGCATGCAGCTGCTTTCTCTTTAATTCATAAACCTCCTCATGTCACTTGGTTCCCAAGGTACCTTGAGAAGGCCCTTTACTTTAGGTTCTGTGATTCTTATTTGTTTTTCTTGTTGCCCCTGGGTGTTGGGCAGACCAGGATGCTGGAGAGGTTCTCAGAAACACAAATTCAAAGGAGACTGCCACAGGGCCATATCAGGACCAATAAGCAGATCTTGAGTTTGCAGGCAGAAAGGCTTTCTGATTATTTTAGGATACATGTGTTCAATGAAGATGATGATAATCACAACTGAAAGATACTGGACACTTATTTGCACACTGTCTCTGAGGTTCTTTTACACAAAAGATCTCACCACACCCCATCAAGTGCATACTATTATATGACAATTTAGAGTAATGAAATGTAGGCTAACTGTCCAGCTCAGGGTCACGGAGCCAGCAAGAAGTAAAGATGGGGTTTGAAACCAGGAATTCTGTCTTCATCAAAACAGCCATTTTGCCGGGCGTGGTGATGCATGCCTGTAATCCCAGCACTTGGGAGGCTGAAGTAGGAGGATCAGTGTGAGTTCCAGACCAGCCTGGGCTACAAAAATTAGCTCAAGGCCAGCCTGAACTGTATAGTGAGACCCTATCTGAAACAAAACAAAATAAAACAAAACAGTCATTTCTGTAAGCCATAGGCTGCATCCTTGCCTGAGGCTCAGGGAAGCAGTGTTGGGGACTCAGGGCTCTGCTGCTCCTCCCACTGCTCCTGTTCTGGGAGAAAAGATAAAGGATGCCCTACTTTCCCTCCTTTACTTTCCTTCTGGAGTAGAAGGGGTGACAGACTGGTTTTGTCATGCAGGGTCCTGCTTTCTACCTGGTGTATTTTGGTCAGGTCAACCAAAGACATTCATCAAGCACATTCTACATACAGGACCCTTCGTGGGTGTTTTGCTTATATTGTCTTTTGGCTGATGAGGTAGGTGTTACTATTCCCACTTTATAGGGGAGAAAATTAAAGCTTAGAGAGGTAAGTGACTTGCCAGAGTCCAGTAACTAATTAATGGCAGACTCTCAGGGTGCTGCCAAGACTATCTGACACCTTGGTCTGCCACCGTCATCCTGGAGGGTGTAGCCTGCAGGCTCCTGACTCTGCCAGAAATCTGGTTTTCTCTTTGGTGATGACAGTGTGGGACTAAAGACTAAGGCTAAAGCAGTGTGTCCTCTCCTGGGAATGGTGCTGTGTTGGGGAGAATAACAGTTCATGAGGTCCCCCTTTAGGTGTGGTCAGGGGCAGGTATGGGGCTCGAAAGCTTCTTTCTGGGCCACTTCTCTGCCACTTCTCCGGTTGCGGGCAGCTGGTAACTGTAAACTCTCAGCTAGAGGTTGCCTGGTTGGAAGCTGAGAGAGGCTAGAAGCCCTTAAGGAGCTGGAGCTGGTGTGAGAAAGCTGGTGGGCTTCCCCCAGGCCTAGCCTCCTGTGATCAGCTGGGAACCTGTGAGACATTAGAAGACCTTAGGATGCTGTATGTTGATTTTCCAGGCTGAGTCGCTGAGATTCTGTCCACCTTCTGGAGCCTCCGTTATCCTAGTGAGTGGCAGAGAAACAAGCTGGGAATGGGGTAGTTTGGGAATGTCAGTGAGGAAACTGCAGAATGACGTGATTTTTCTAAAACTCAGTGGCTTTGTGTTTGGGGTGAAAAAAGCTGTAGTTAGAAAAGGAGAAGGTATGACTGAAACAAGCTCTTCAGCTGGGGACCCTGAGAGCACAAGGATGTGGTCTTCCTTGGAGAGGTGGAGGGGCAGTTACTGGGTGGGTCTATTTCTGGGAGGAGATAGGGCTGGAGGCTGAGATGGTGAAGGAAAGTTGGGAGTTTCAGTACACATTTGGGCTTAAGGAGTTGGCAGATAAGCGGAGTAAGAGCTTCCCATCCTAGGCCAGTCCCTTTGTGCCTCAGTGTCCCATATGTATGTTGGGGGCACAGTTTCCTCTATCGGTACACCTCGGACCTAGTGTGTAGCTGTTACATAGTCATTGTTGTCATTATTTAAGCACCTCTCCCTGGCCAAGCAGGGGTTGGGGATGGGGTATCACTGAGATCTGAGTATCACCCTTTCTTCTCTGTACCCTGCAGTCACCTGTTTGTAGCTAGCACTACTATTTGCTGGGGATGTGGGGCTAAATTCTTCACGCTTTTTTTTTTTTATTTTTAAGTTTTCTTTTTTTCGTTCATTCATTTGTTCGTTTGTTCATCTTTTTGAGACAGGGTCTCGCTATGCAGTTCAGGCTGGCCTTGAGCTCGCTTTTGTAGCCTAGGCTGGTCTTGAATTCACACCAATTCTCCTACCTCAGCCTCCCAAGTGCTGGGATTACAGGCATGAGCCACCACACCCAGCTTCTTTTATTTTTTTAAGTGTTTATTTGGTACAGGGTGTCCCTATGCAGCTCTGATGTAGTGATTTGCCTGTTTTCAGCCTCCCCAGTGCTGGGATTACAAGCGTGTGCCACCATGCATGGACTAAATTTTAGACTCAAGTAGCTGGAGAGCTTTCCTTGAATCCCCAGGTAAATTCTTCCCAAGTAGCACTTGTTGCTGTATGTTTGGAGTGCACATCCTGCTCTCCTGTCCTCTCTTTTCCCCATACCCTGTCAGGGCTTGGACCTCACTCTGATTCTCATGTTTACTCCCACAGTGCCTGGTGCTCAGATCCCAGGAAACAGAGGAGTAAATATAGATCTTTGATGCATCTTATCTCATTCCTGCTTCCTGGCCCAGTTTGGGCTCTTAGGTGCCCATGCTTCCTGATTTAATCTCATTTGGTACAGGGCTTTGCTACATAGCTCAGACTTATGGTGATGCTACTTGTCTCAGCTTCCCAGCACTGGGATTACAGGTATGTGTCAGTATGCCCAGTTTTGGTGGCCAACACAGCACTCCTAGGGTGCTGAGGCCAGCGTGACATGCCGTACCAGGGATAAAACCTGGGTCCTTGCACTTGCTTCCAGCTTTAGTGCCAGACACTTGAGGACAGTAGCAGGCCTCTCCAGGGTATGAGAGACTTGAGGCTGTGACTTGGCTCTGGCAAGGATTGTGTGAGAAACAAAGGGAAATGTGAGGTTAGCCCCCAAGAAGGAAAGAAAGGTGGCCTAAGGTGGCAGAGAAACTGGTTCATGCCAAGGAGCCCTGGAAGGTGTGAGGTGGAGTACATATGCTGTCACACTGCCTGGGTAGAGAAGACTGGTGAATAGGCCAGAGCAGGCTGGGACCTCTACACACAGCAGTTTTCACTCTGACAACCCATGGGCCTCAGCTGGACTCCACTCCTCAGCTTGGCCCTGGAGGCAGGCCCAGCCTCAGTACACCTGGATGTTGTACCTCACTCTGTAGGTGTCAGCCCCCTCCAGATGGGAGCCTGATTATATGGGAGAGCCCAGCCCATAGGAATTACACTCAGATAAAGAAGTGTTTTCATTCTGGGGGCATTAATTAGCACAGATTAGATTTCAACTGAGTGGGCCTTTTGTTGCAAGAGCTATTCTTTTAATCAAGATGGTTTCAGTACTACTGTGGTTTCACTGAGCCAATTCAGGTTCATTACTTTGGTTTGTTACTGCTCTGGATATTCAGATCTGATGTTATTCCTTATGAGTTCATTGGAGCCACTTTTTCAACTTCATTTACTACTGGCCTAGTATCCTGATTTAGAGTGCTGAGCCTGGAAAAAAGATGTCTGAGCTACATAGGTGCATATCTTGATTCGTGAATTTTATTAAACATTTATTTTTTTTATTTATTGTTTTTTAGAATTATTTTATTTAATTTTTTTCTTGTTTCAGAACTTTTGTTTGTTTATTTATTTTTATGGCCGGCTCAGCCTGCCCTGAGGGCAGGGCTGGTGCAGCATGTGCCAGGGATCAAACTGCGGTCCCTTCAGCTGCCCAAGCTTTCCTAAGCAGGCACTTTAGACCACTGAGCCATCCAGCTGGGCCCTTTATTAAACATTCATAAGCATGGTTTCTGCACAGTCACAAAGAAATTTGGTACAAGCAAGATGGACTTCAGATTTTTTTAGTTATCATGTTTACTAATTACCCACCAGTTTGTCCTATGTGGGAGAGACTGGAAATGAGCCAGACAGTAGTTCTGGGGAAGCTAGGCTGAATGTATGAAAAGGTACTACAGCTGGTGGTCTGAGTTATTCCCAAGTGTAAAGACAAGAGACTTGCTGGCTTGTCCAGGTGTTCAGACTTCTGTACCCAGCCTCGACCCTTCCACTCTTTCAGTGGTATTACTCCAGCTTCTGAGAGAGAACATTCATTATTAGCACTTAACACTTTTTCTCTGCTATATTTGCTTTGTAATTTAAGAATTAGCAAACAAAAAATAATTTATAATCCTGCTATCACAAGAAAATTATCACTAAGAGGGGCCAGGGAGATAGCTCTGTGGCACAAGTGCCTGCCTAGCAAGTGCAAGGTCGTGAGTTTGAACCCTGGTCCCACCAAAAAAAAAAAAAAAAAAAGAAAATTATAGCTGGGCGTGGCGGCGCACGCCTGTAATCCCAGCACTCGGGAGGCTGAGGCAGGAGGATCGGTGCGAGTTCGAGACCAGCCTGGGCTACAAAAGTGAGCTCAAGGCCAGTCTGAACTGCATAGTGAGACCCTGTCTGAAAATAGACAGAAAAAAAAAAAAAAAAAAAAAAAAGAAAATTATCACTAAGACCTTAGCATATTTTATTTCTTGGACATTTAAAATATTGAGGATTTACAATCCATATACTTATAGAAGTGCTGCATATTTGTAGAAAGTTTCAAAAATACAGAGTAAAAGGACAGTTAAAAAGTAAAAATTAGGGCCGGGGAAATAGCTCAGGGGCACCAGAGTCTGGCTGACAAGTGCAAGGTCCTGAGTTCAATCCCTAGTTCTGCCAAAAAAAAAAAAAAAAAAAAAAGGAAAAATTACACTGATTACTCATTCATCCAGAGATAGCCGTTCCCTGTGATATATTTGCATGTTGACAGTACCAGTCTTTATTGTCACATGCATATATGCACAAAAGGGGACTCATGCAGGACATACTTTTTCTTTACCTCAGAATATTTGATAAATGTTATATCAGGACGTGAAGGGACCCTGAGTTGGCTCAGTGGTCTAAAGCGCCTGCTTAGAAAAGCTTAGGCAACCAAAGGGACCATGGTTCGATCCTTGGCACCACATGCTGCACCAACCCCACATGCAGGATAGGCTGATATATATATATATACACACACACATACATACACATATATTGACATGAAGTTTTCTTCTGAGATACATTCATCTTTTAAAAATAATTTATTGAGGTGGAATGTATATAATAGAAAGTGAACATTTTAATGGCATTCACAGATTTGTGCAAGGACTACCTCTGTATGTTCCAAAGCATTTCTGTCATTCTCAAAAAAGCTTGATCTATTTAGCAGTTTTTCTTTACTTCTAGCTTGTAATCCACCACTAATAATCTGCATTCTGCATGTATAGGTTTATCTAGTTCAACTACTTCATATAAATGGAATCATTTACAAGACGTGATTTTTTTTTTTTTTTTTTTAAGAGTAGAGGAGTTTATAGCTTTATTGGATATTAACTTGCTTCCTCTGTCACAAAGAGAAAAAGACCCAAACAAAAGTCCCTACATTTTCTTATATAACTTAAAATACATTATATCATTACTACATATTTATACTTCAATAAATCTTAATCTATAAAGCACGTTTGTTGTAATTTATTATCAAAAAAAATCTATGA
>PVJA010048039.1:0-14385 GCA_004027025.1 Myocastor coypus | reverse complement strand
AATAATAAATAAATAAAATAAGTAAAAAGAAAGAAGAGAGGTACCTGCTACATGTTCACTATGTTCTCTAGGCCTTTAGAAAACATGCAGCTCTTCCTTTGGCCACATATATGCTAATTCACAAAAAGGGTGGCATTGTAAATACCAAGGGAGCTTGCACCATTCCAGAAGGATTGGCCCACAAATGGGACCATGACACAACTGGGTCTGTCTACAATGTGCACAGTATATCGCTGGCATTACTGTAAACAAGAAAGTAAAGTGCAATATTGCCAAGACAAAATGTGTACTGAACATACCAAGCTGTCTAGGAGCCAGGAAACTTCCTGAAATCTATGAAGGAAAATGATACATAAAAGGAGGGAGTCAAGGAAAAAGCTCCCTGGGATCAACTGATGTACAGGCCACCCTACCCACAAATACACACTTGGAGAGAATCAGTGGGAAGGATCCTGAGATACCAGAACCTATATTTTGTGAATTAATAGCATAATTAAGTATAATAATAGTATAACCCTAACCCTAACCCTAACCCTAACCCTAACCCTAACCCTAACCCTAACCCTAACCATAATTAAGTATAACAATAGTACTTTGCTGGAATGTAGTTCAGTATTTCAGAGTTTAAACATTGGCAAGCAAGACTGAGGTCTTGGGCTTAATAAACAATGATTTTAAAAAAGGTGAATCTATTTTTGTATTTGCACTATAAATTAATATATACTATGTTCAACAAGACCTTATGTGAACCATGGCTTAAAAGTAAGACCATTGGGCCAGCCAGATAGCTCAGTGGATTAAAGTGCCTGCTTAGGCAGATGTAGGGACCAGAGCTCAGACAGGGTGTAGAGGTGCATACCTAAAATCCCAGTGCTTAGAAGGCTGAAAACAAAAGGATCATTATGAGTCTGATCTGTGTACTAAGACCCTATAGACCCTGTACTGAATACATTAAAAATAAATAAATAAATAAATAAATAAATAAATAAATAAAGTAGGACTATCATTTCAAAATACTTTAAAACTGTTAAAAATGTACAATGAGGCTGGGGAGATAGCTCAGGGACACAAGTGCCTGCTTGGTAAGTGCAAGGTCCTGAGTTTGATTCCCAGTTCCACAAAAACAAAATAAATAAATAAACATGTATGATGTTGAGGGCCAGGGAGATAGCTCAAAGGAATAACTGCTTCTCTGGGAAGCAGCAGGTCTAGACATATATATATATATATATATATATATATATATATATATATATGATGTGTTTATTATGATATTGATACAGTAACACCTCTCATTTGAATAACATTCCCAATATATTAATATCTATCACTTTTTCTGTATTCATAAATGGATTCAACACCTCCTACAGAATGTTGCTCTTATTTTTGTATATGTCAGCTTTAAATTATTAATTAAACTTAAATATCAAGTTCTATTTTGATGTATTCAAGCTAAAATAAATATTTACATGTAATCTGACTTTAGACTTGCTGTTTTACTAGTTTAACAATATTCAAATATTGTATTTCTTCTTTAGCTTATAGTAAACAATAAGCTAGTTATTAGGCATTTTTCAAATATAATAGAACAAATTATGAAAGATATTTTCATTACCAAAAAATCTGATCTCATATAAGAACAAATTCTTAATTTTTAAAAGTTTAATCAGAAAATATTTATATCTTCAAAATATTAGCAAAGATTTAGAGCCAATAAACTTTCTAATATCTCTAAACTTCATGTTTAATAACCAAAACTCATAAACTTATCAGTGTTATAAATCCTTTTTTTTTGAAAGCCTAGGAAATATGGAAGGCATCATACTTTTTTACCACTAGCAGATTAGAGAAAAACAGGTGTTAAAACTTTTACTGAAACATTAGGATTAGTGGAGATAGTTTTGTTCTTATTTCACCAATTAAATGTTACCAAATATAGTTACCAACTATATTTCGTTACCAGCCATATTTGCTATGAAGCACATTAATATCACAAAACATTAATCTTTTCATGCTGGAAAAATTAATTTGATATACATTTGTCAGTTTCTTTCAGGACAAAAGAAATACAGACAAAACTAGCTTTTAAAAATTTCTTCACACCATCATTTCTAGAGAAACAATTAAACACATAGTATATCTTTTTTATTTTATTTTATTTTATTTTATTTTATGGTAGGGTCTACAGGTTGTTCAGAGTCTCACTATTAGATCAGAGTTGGAGTGATCCAACTGTTTATAGCCTCACAAGAGCTGGGATTAAAGGTGTATGCTACCAAGCCAGTTTAACACATAGTATTTCTATGTACATTCGCAGGTTAGCATGGGTTTATCAATACATGTATGACAATAAATGGTTTTCCTAGGCCATGGATTTAATGATCCCTATTAATGTTCGAGTAGAAACAAGTATGTACTTTGGAATTCAAGATTGTTTTAGTTTTATAATTATGTCAAATAGTTGGCTTTTGAGAAACTACATTTATGCTCAAAAATCACGCAGTTTAATTACTTACAACGTTAGTAATAATAGCTTAGCCATAGTAACTATTTAATAGTGTTCACTGCTAGCTCTGAAACAGAGATTTGTTGTATGTTGTGATTTGGAGTGAAAAGAAACGTCGAGAAGACCCAATGAATGTACCTTCAGAGGTCTCACTGAGATTTGTCTCTCTCGAAGTGAGCACAGAGCTCCAGAAGCATTTTCTTTCTATTTAGGTCATACAATAGAAGGATTACAAGGAGGAGAGGAGATAATCACCAATGTCTCAAGTAAGGGTGGAGACATAAATTGGGATAAGGTGTTATTGCCTTTTTAAATCCTACTTTTCTGAAATCCCTAAGTAACAGATTACAACCCACCCTAAGCTTTCTTTATTGTTCTTTGCTTCTTTAAGATGCTAATTTCTTATCTCTACGTATCCCCCCTTTTGCTGTTAAATGCTTGAGAATAATTTTTTGAAGCATTAGGGGGAAGACTGCAGACTTTTGATCCATAGCTTCTTGCTAGATCTGTCCTCAGTGCTAAACTAAACAGAATATACAAATAGTAGAGAGACAGCATACACAAATCTCTACTACATTTCCACTAAACCATAAGGTAACATAAAAAGGATCAAAGGTTTCAATGCTATTAGAGATACTTTGTAACAGATCAAGTTTGGTTCCATGAGATGAGAGTTAGACAAAATAAAGAAGTATTCCAATCACATTTTAAACAAATTTTACATTGTAGAATAATAATTTGATCTCCCAACATAACAACAGCTTGCTTTAAATCACTTATCTTAGTATTCAACTCTGAGTCTGTGTGTCTTTGAGAATGCTGTAATTGTTTTAAACCTTTGTGCCATTGCTGTACAAAATGAACAGTTTGTACACCTTCACTCAATACTACTTTGGTTGTAGCAGCTGTAGGTGTGAAGGCTATCATGAGTTGAAGATTTCCTTTTGTTCTCTTCTTTAACATCTCCAGTAAAAGTTGGAACAGAATCATGGAAAGAGTCTTGCAATGGATGATATAGTTGTATTGGAAGTCAAATTCTGGTCCTTGTCCTGAGAATATAGATGTTATCTCTAGGAAAATTAAAGCTGAGTAGAATGAGTTGTCCTCCCTTTAAATAATGAGGTATTTTCATCTCAATTTCTTTCTTTCCATGGTCTGGGCAGAGCCATAGAGCTCCAGTCTATGATGCTTCCATTGGAAGTATTAACTAACTCCCAGCTTCCTCTCCTTTTACAGATTTCCCAATGTACCCTAATATAAGCAACATTGGTATTCTGGCAGGATGGCAGATCTGGTGGTAGAAACATTCTATTAGCAGCTATACCTTTAAAGTCCTTTCCTTTGAGAAGAGAAAAATCCCCTTTTTCTTCCTTTACCTCGTTGTTATTTTTCACTAGACTTTTTCCATATGTTTACCAGAAATGACAGTAAAGTGCACATCTCCAAATCATATATTCTTCTGGCTCCCTTTGGGTGATTATCAGTCTTGGATATCAATCTTTAAGGAGGTCAGCATTTATTTGACCTTTGATATTTAGGTCTGGCCCACATGGGAGCATTCATCCCTTCCCATAGTTGCTAAATATCTTGCCTTCTGTGTTAGCTCCTTTGAGGGTTCAACCCTGTCTTATTGCCTATAATATTTTTATCTAATTTTGCTGTCTGCAACATACCCCCTCTGAAGAAGTAATCTCAACTGCCTTGAGGGAAATATGGGTGTTGACTGCTTGGGCTTCTTCAGGCTGAAAGGGGTTGTAGCTGGGGGCCTGCAGTCAGAGATACTTTCCAGAGGCTCTACCTAAAGGTCTTCAAGAGACACAGGCATATTCATCTTGGGTAGGTGGATTCACTTGAAATCTTGAGGCAAGACTTTCCATTGATATCTGGGAGTAGGTTTGTTATTATTTAGGGAGCATATCATAAAAGCAAACTTTTCTCTATCTTGAGGCTTAGTAAAAGACATTTGAGCTGCTCCAGGTTTTTCAACCTCCCATGCACTGAAACAACATAAACATGTCTGAAAAATGGCCATATCATCATACTGAAGTTGAGCCCTGGTCATCTTCTGTGCCCCACATCTCCTGGGCGCCACTTGATATATATTGTGATCCAGAGCCCAAAAAAATGACAAGACCCAATGAATGTAGCTTCAGAGGTGTCACTGAGATCTGTATCTCTCGAAGTGAGCCCAGAACTCCAGAAGCACCTCCTTTTTATTTAAGTCATACAATAGAAGGATTACAAAGAGGAGGGGAGATAATAACCAACTTCTCAAGTAAGGTCAGAGACAACAGTCAGGATAAGCTCTTACACCAATGTCTCAAGTAAGGGTAGAAACATCAATTAGGATAAGCTGTTACTATCTTTTTAAATCCTAGTTGTCTGAAATCCCCAAGAAACAGATTGCAACCTGCCCTAAGCTCTGCTTATTGTTCTTTGCTGCTTTAAGATGTTAGTTTCTTATCTCTACAGAGATTGCACAGATTAAACTTAAAAAGCAAATATTCTCAGATCATGTTGGTGATTGGCAATGATTTAAATGAAAAACATTTAGAAACTCCTTCATCTTAAGGTCTGTCTACTTAGTGTGTATCAGTATGAGTTTGTACCACTATATAAGTCTAAAATAAATGTATGTATATGGTTAAAGTGTTTATACATGTTTTGCATGAGTATATTGTGTGAATGTTCTCAGAAAATTGTTCTGACATGTATTTATACTAGTGAAGAGAACTGGAAGGAAAACAATTTTCACCTATAAAGAAAAATATATATGCAGTTAAAACCATACTTATCATTTAGAATGGCAGAGGGAGATAACTTTAGAAGAAAAAATATGTATCAAAGGAGAAGAAATGAATATCAGTCTAAAATAGTATCCACCTATTACGGTTATGATAAATGGGACAAAAGAGAAACACTAATTAGAAGAAAAAAGATGAGTGATAAAGTATTACAAAGCTTGAAAGGTGATTGTGGAATTATGAATTTCAAAATCTCGATTTTAGCTCTTATTTTTTTCATTTAGTGCTTCAAAATTTTGCTTCATCTTTTGAAGGAATCTCTGCACTGATTTTCATAGTTGTTATACCAGTGTGCAGTCCCACCAGCAGTGCAGAAGGGTTTCTTTTTTCTCAGCTCTTTCAGCATTTGTTATTGGCTGACTTCCTGATGTTAGCTATTCTTCTGGGGTGAGATGGAATCTCAGTGTTTTAATTTTCGTTTTTCGAGTGACCAATGATATTGAACAGTTTTTCTTATTTTTACTTGCCCTTTGTATTTCTTCTTCTGAGAAGTATATGTTCTTCTCATATTGAGTCTTTCAATTTGGGGGACCTATACTTTTTTTTTAAATTTTATAAATTCTAGACAGGAAGCCTTTGTCTGAGGGACAATCAGTTACACTTTTTTTCTGATATATTTGTTTTATTTTTACTCTGTTAGAGATGTGCTTTGAATTGCACAAATTTGAAAATCTCATGCATCCCCTGCTGGGAATATTTCCAGAAGAACTGAAAACCTCATACAACAGCAATATATGTGAACAAACATTTATGGCAGTGCCAAAAACATTAAATCCTGGAAAGAACTCAGATGCTCATGAACTGAACAATGGATAAGGAAGATGTGGTAATTTTACAGAATAAAGTATTATTGATCTATAAAATAGGATAAATTTGAGTGTTTTGTCAGTAAATGGATGCAACTAGAGAACATACTCTTTTTGTAATTTATTTTGAAGGGAGTAGAGTAATAATTCATATGATATTAGAAATGCTACACATTTAAAAGAATAAGATAAAAGCATTCAAGCATGATTTTTATACTTTATGTGTATATCCTTTATTTAAATCAACTTACTGTGAAGGCTTTGAGTTCATCTTTCTTTATAAATGAGTAGTACTCCATTGTAAAAAAATACTACATCTTTTTCATCCATTCCTCAGGAAATAAGTATTTTGATGGCTTCCCAAGATTTGGCTATGACAAATTATAAACATGGGTGCACACAAATTATTGTGGTAAAATGCTTATAGCTCTCTTCAGAAAATATTAAGAAAAGAAATGGTTGTATTGAATGGAATTTCCAGTTCTAGGTTTTTAAGAAATCTCTACACTGATTTCCATAGTGGTTGTACTAGTCTACATTCCCACCAGGAATGGAGAAGGGTTCCTTTTCCCCTGAAGCCTCTCCAGCATTTGTTATTAGTTAATTTATTTATGATAGACATCCTTCCTGGGATGAGTCAGTTTGAGAATGTACTCTTAAATGAAATAGATGAGAGCTGCATGTGCAAACATCATATTGTCTTCCCAGCGTGAAAACCTGAAAGAGACAAATAGAGTCTAAAGGGTACAATGGACACTGGTAAAAGAGAATGAACTTATTGAAAAGGAAAAAATTACTGAGTTGAGAAGCACAAGAGAGCGGATGGGGCAAGCTATGTACGTAAGCAAGATAGTTTGGACAACTGTACTATGCATTTCTGCTGGTCTATGGAAAGAAGCAGTTAATGTTTTAATTTGTTTCATCTCAATTTTTCCATTTTTCCTTCATTTTTCTTCTAATTTCTTATACTCTTCTTTCTTTTTCCTTTATTGTTCCAATTTTACATGCATATATCTGTTAATATGAATAACTTCTTAGAAGATAATACTATGTATTACAACAAATAGTGTAAAATTCACATTACTTCCAGTGAAAATCTGTCTCACTTGTCATATTTTCTATTTTAATTCTAGTTTCTACTCTTTTTAAAAAATAAAAATTTAAAAGCATATTCACAGACAGAATAGAGCAAATTATTGTGACAATTATACACTATAACAGAATAGGATTCAGCGAAGGTATGAATGGATGATACAAAAAAAAATACATGGATAGAAAGTATTTAGCTTCATCTACTTAGAGCAGTGCTTGAAGGTGCAAATGGTATTGGAATAATTCTGTATCACAAGGATGTAGATCTACTTGTCACCTTTAAGTAGCCATTCCTTTTTCATAGAAGTAGATGACAAGGTAGTCGCACAGCAGAACACTTGGATATATGCTGACAGTCTCCATTTGGACATGAAGCATTTATGTTTTATACCACTTTGACTCCAAATTTCACTCACAATGTTTGCAAAAGGCAAACATTTTTCCCTCACTGAAGATTTTTCTTGCCCTGATATTGAAGAAAGCTTGTAAGACAAGGAAAGAAGAAAGCTAAAGTTTAAAAGGCTCCTTAGCAAGGGCTAGAAGATATTATCAGCCAAAAAAGATATATCACTAGTTTCTAGGTGAAGCTAGTAATTGACAAGGGGTAAAGTGCATGACTGAAAAAAATCTTTTAATCTTAAAGGGGAAATGAAGATATTTAAAACGTATGCATCATTTATCATTAAAGAAAATGATACCTCGGTGATATATACATAACCATGTTTATAGCAAAGCAATTCATAACTGCTAAATCTTACAAATAACACATACGGTCATCAACATTTGAATGATGAAGAATACATGGCATTTGTGTGTAGTGAAGTACTATTGTCCCATAAAATGAACTGTAGACATTTTCAAGTAAATGGAAACATCTCAGAGCCATGATAGTAAGTGATTTTTTTTATGTGAGGAACAAAGTGGAAAACAGAACTGAGCAGTAGAAAGAACATGTGTACACTGGAAGGAGAATGGGGATTTTCTTTTTAAAAGAGAATGGGAGGGGAAAAAATTGAAACAGTTTTGTGAATTGAGAAGCAAAGAAAGGTTGAAGAAAGAGGAAGGGAATAAAAAGAATTAAGATATTAAGTACAGGTACACATTCCTCATGATGAATGTGATTATTAGGTATGGCCAAGAAGTACTAATAAAAAAAAGATAAAAATGAAAAAAAAACACTCTAAAGTAATTTACAGTGTCAGATAATGTTATATTTTTCATGAATTTTATCTCTACATATATTACTTTTTTAAGAACCTGCATTCAACTTCTAATTGTGATTAAATTTTCTGTTTGGGGGGCAGTGGGGATTGAACCTTATGACTTCACAATGGCTGTTTACTTAATCCTTTTTAATTTTTTTTTAAGTTTAAAACACAGTTTCAGAGTCCCTAAACAGCACTGATTTAGCTTAAACTTGAGATCCTACTGGTTTAGTTTCCCAGAGCATAGGGAATGCAAATCTATGCCAGCATACCTGTCTTGCATCTTTAAAATAGAAACTTCCACATACTCAAATGGCAAAGTTATTTTGTCGGGATAAAATTCGTGCATTTTCTCCTTTCTCCTTGAAAAATGAGAACTGTTTTATTTTTATATATTATTCTTATTGGCATAAGTGCCAAAATAGCACCATCTATGCAATAACAAATTGCCCTAGCATTCTGTGTTCCTACCTCACAGTAGTCTGCTGTGTTGCAGAATGCAGGGATGTGTCAACTTTGAGCTGTGATTCCTGACACTGGCTGTACTGTGCTGCATGGCTCTGTCCCTCTCCACATCTCCTTCTGACAGATTATAATTAAGCAATTAGACATGACAGTGTGTATTGTAATGCAGGAATAACACAGATCCTCCAATGCGTTATGCAGTACAAGACTGAATTCCATTAGGAATCCCCCAAAACAATCATTTACAAGAAAAAAAAATGTAACCATAACTAGGAACTGCAACAAGATGTCCATGACAGGACACATTCGGTAGATGGTGATGAGGTTACTAAAAAGCAAAAACTGGTTGTGTGTGCTGATTTTTTTTATGAAAACATACTTTTGTGTCTCTAGTTATTACAAAAATATGTTGGTGATTAAGACGTGCTGTTTCAATTCATTACCCATTAAAATGTGAATTTTGTATAGTTTAACAGATTTCCAGTGTCCCTTTTAGGATAACAATAAAAATTACAAGACTTAAATTTAAAACATTAGGGATTTTTGTATGATTTTTTAAGACAAATTTTAAATATTAGAGATTATTTTTATATTATAAGTGTTATTAAATACACACACACACACACACACATATATATATATATATATATATATATATATATACTTGAAATATGTGTAACTGAACTATTTCTGGATTTCCTTACTATACTGATATGCTGAGAATTTAAATTTATAACATGAATATATGCATTCAATTACTTTTTTAGGCATAATGTAATGTATGCCTATCTGAATTTTATCTGAAATATCTTAATATAAAAACTGTGTACTATTTAATCATCAGGAAACAAATTGCCAAAGCTAAAAAGTTAAAATTTTCAAAATTTTTGAATATTATATTTCAGTAGCAATAAAAAGTACAAATAGTTTTGAAACATGTTGTAATTGCTTCCATACAAGCAATGTCTTCATGTGAAACTTTTAAGGATAATCATGGTAAAATATGAAGTAAGGCTGAGGATTTGCAGCTCAATGAAAGAACACTTGCGTATAATATGTGAAGCCCTGGGTTCAATCACGAGTAGTGTAAAAATAATAAAATATAAAAGAACAATTGACTTTGAAATTGACCAAGCAGGCTGCCCCACAGGCCCCACACCCAGGCAGGACCTCTCCACCTGTGTGCATCCTGGCACAGTCATAAAATAGAACTTGGCCCACCCACCCACACTGACCAACCTCGCCTGCGCCTAGGTAAGACCTCTCCTGTGTACCCCACACCACCAGCCACCAGAACTCTACCCTGCCCATCCACGCTGACCTACTGGGCCTGCCTAGGTAGGATCTCTCTGCCAGTGCATCCCCCGACCCCTCCACCAGAACTCCAAACACACCCACTGCCTGTGACTGGTGGGGGCTCAGGCAAGTACACTGGGCCTGCACTCTCCCATCACTGGAGCTTCTTCCTCACCCAGAACCCAGCTCCAGCATCTGCTGTGGAATCCTGCAGCAAAATTCCCTGCAGAGAGGCTGGAGGTCAGACCCTATCAGCTAACCCCGGAGCTTAGCATCTTGCCAGAGAAGCTCAGCAGGCTCTCTTCCAAACACTGCAGCAGGAAGAAGCTGAGCACAGCAGCCAGACCCAGCCAACCACATCTGGACAGGATCAAGACTGGTGGATCCAGATCCAAATTAAGATAGGCCCTAATGGCATAACTTCACCAAAGTGTAGAGGTCATTGCTATACAAAATGACAAAGAGGAGGAGCAAGATGCAATCTCAGGTCCTGAGCTCACCCAGAACAAATCGAGGAGATACTACCATGAAATAAAATGGGAATCATGCAGCTAACATCTCTGAATTGGTAGTGTCTAAGGTAGACAAACAAGTGCAGAAGTGTATAGAGGAACTCAGATCAGAGTTCACATCTGAGGAAAAAGAAAGAAAGAAAGAAAGAAAGAAAGAAAGAAAGAAAGAAAGAAAGAAAGAAAGAAAGAAAGACATCAATTAATAGAATCCGAAGTAGAAAAACAACTGCAAAAAAGGATAGAGGAAATCGGACCAGAAACAACCTCTGAAGTAAAAACAGAGATCACTAAATTAATAGCATCTAAAGTAGGGGAGCAATGGCAGAAAAGTAGAGAGGAGATCCGATCAGAAACAATCTCTGAAGTAGAGAAAGAAAAGATAACTATAATGAAAGACTTAAATGCTACTAAAGAAGACATTGATACAAAATAAGAGGAGAATAGAAAAATGATGGGTTCCTTGAATGAGCAATATAGGAAAGAAACAGACCACATGATACAGTTTCAAAGAGATATCCAAAAAAACTAGAATTTCAATCACAAACTGGCAGCACCACATGAATAAAAGTGAAGATAGACTTTCAGATCTTGAAGACACAATCACAGCTAGTGAAAAGGTAAGAAAGGATCTCTTAAAAGCAACTGGGATGCAGGAGAAAATAATTCAGCATCTGCAAGATGATGTAAAAGTGAGCAACACGAGATTAATAACAATCAATGAGAAAAAAGGAATCAATACAAATGATATAAAAATAGTATGGGCAGAAATAATAGCAGAAAACTTCCCAATATGAGAAAACAATTGGACAATCAGGTAGCTGAACCATACAGAAGTTCAAATATCATCAACTCGAGTAAAAACACACCCAAACATATATTAGTCAAGAACCCAGAAATCCAGTAGAAGAATAATATCCTAAAACCCATTAGAGAAAAGAAACACAGCACACTTAAAGGAAAACCCATCCAAATAATGGCAGATTTCTCTTCACAAACCATGAAGTCAAGAAGAACATGGAGCAGAGTGCTTCAAGTTTTCCATGAAAACAAATTCCAGCCTAGACTGCCATACCAGGCAAAACTCTCTTTCAAGTATGAGGGAGAAGTGAAATACTTCCATGGCAAGGAACAGCTAAAGAATTTCATGATGTCAAAGCTAATCCTACAGAGACTACTCAAAATATTTTAGAGGGTGACCAAAATGACTCAAACTCCACAAATGAGAACAGAAAGAACCCACCAATTAGGGCAGTGAATTAAGCACATGAGAAAAAGGAGTAAAGAGTAGTAAGTAAAAGACATGTCAATCATAAGTCAATACATATCAATTATAATCATTAATATAAATGGACTGAATTATCCAATTAAAAGAAACAGGCTGACAGAGTAGATAAGGAAGCAAAATCCACCAATATACTGTATACAAGAAACACACTTAACTCATGAAGAAACTCATAGTTTAAAAGTTAAAGGATGGAAAATAATACTACATGTCCCAGCACCTCAAAAAAACATTAATAATTAAAAAAATAAAAACAAAAACAAGAGTAGCGATTGCATTTGCAGACAGTCTAATCTTCAAACCAAGATTGATCAAATGAAATAAAGAAGTCCACTACATACTGATTAGGGGACAAATTTAAGAAGAATTAACACTCATAACTAAGTATGCACTCCACCAAGGAAAACCAAGTTATATAAGACAAACCATAATTGACATGAAAAATCTACTACTCAATAGCACAGTCTTAGCAGGAGACCTGAAAAACCCTCTGCCCTAAAAAGGTAGGTCAAGCAGACAAAAAAAATTAGGCAGGAATTCACAGAACTGAACCAGAACTTGGAACAAAGGACTTAGGGGAATACATAGAGTTTTGTACACAACCACTTCTGAATACACATTTTATCAGCTGCACATGGGACATGTTCAAAAATAGACCACATACTAGTGCATAGGTCATGCTTAAGTATATGAAAGAAAATAGAAATTATTCCATGTATATTATCTGGTGATAGTGCAAAGAAATTAGAAATAAATTACCAAGAAACCACAAAAACCCCAGAAATACATGGAAATTAAAGAACGCACTTCTTAGCAACAGGTGGGTTATAGAAGAAATGAAACAAGAAATTAAACAATATCTACATTTTAAGGAAAATTCAAATGCAACCTACTAGAATTTATGGGATGCAATGAAACCTGTTCTTAGAGGGAATTTTATAACTCTGAACTCACACATTAAGGAAACACAAAGGAAAAAATAAATACTCTCATGCAGCACCTAAACCAATAAGAAACACAAGAGCAAATGAAATTCAAAGCCCAAAGATGGGAGGAAATTATACAGGTTAGAGCACAAATTAATTCAGTCAAGACAAAGAAAACAATACAAAGAATTAATGAATCAAAAAGCTGATTCCTTCAAAGATTAAATAAAATTGATAAGCCCTTAGCTAACCTCACCAAAAAAGGTAAACAAAGCAATATGGAATGAAAAGAGTGAAATTACTACAGACCTAGCAGATATTCAAAGGATCATAAATAGCTACTTTGAGAATCTTTACTCTCACAGAATTGAAGACACAGATGAAATGAACAGATTCCTAGAAAGGTGAAGATCACCAAAACTAAATCAAGAAGATATAAGAACTCTCAATAACCTAATAAGAGTCAAGAAATACAAAATGTAATAAAAAGCATACCAACAAAGAAAATTCCAGGACCTAATGGATTCGCCACTGAATTCTCCAAGAAATTTACAGAAGACTTAATCCCAATACTCCTCAAACTCTTCAATGAATGAGAAAAGGAATCAATCCTCCCACAGTGATTCCTTGAGGCAAGTATTACACTGATACCATACCCAGATTGAGGTTTCACTGAAAAAGAATACTACAGGTGAATTTCCCTCATAAATATAGATGTAAAGATCCTCACTAAAATCCTTGCCACTAGAATACAGAAAATCAACAAGATTATACACCATGAACAGGTAGATTTCATGGCAGGGATGCAAGGAAGGTACAATATACAAAAATCTATAAATATAATACACTATCTCAATAGGGCAAAGAACAAAAATCATATGATCACCCCAATTGATGCAGAAAAGGCTTTTGACAAAGTTCAATTTTCATTCATGTTCAGAGTCCTACAGAAAATTAGAATAGAGGGCCTCTCCCTCAATCTGATAAAATCCATCTATGACAATATAACAGCTAACATAATTCTAAATGGGGAAAAACTGAAGTCTTTTACTCTCAGATCTGGCACAAGACAAGGATATCCTCTATCACCACTCCTATTCAATATAGTTCTGGAATCATTAGCTACAGCCATTATACAAGAAAGAGAAGTAAAAGAAATAAGAATAGGTAAAGAAGTTACACTATCATTATTTCAGATGACATGATAACCTACTTGGAAGACCCAGAAAACTCCACCAAAAAGCTTCTAGAATTAATATAAAAATTCCACAGCATAGCAGGATACCAAGTCAACACAAAAGTCAATAGCATTTCTTACACAGATAACAAACTCATTGAGAGAGAAATAAGAGAAAAAGTACCTTTTATGATAGCACCAAAGAAAATGAAATACTTAGTAATTAACCTAACTAAAGAAATAAAAGATCTTTTCAATAAAAACTACAGTACTCTGAAAAAAGAGATCCTATAGGAGTTTAGAAAATGAAAAGA
>PVJA010048036.1:0-14391 GCA_004027025.1 Myocastor coypus | reverse complement strand
TTTTTTTTTTTTTTTTTTTTTTGTTAACCATTTACTAGAGAGAGAGAGTGTAGCAGTAACTGAGTTTACATTGGAAGCAGTACACATCTAAAAGATGAGAATGACAGGCATTCCAAGCATAGCTTTAGTGTTGCATGGTGCTATGATCAATGTGATCAACCTTTTGAAGGTTCTTAGGACCAATATCTGATTCATCCTGTGTACATAAGTGCATGGTTTTGCTCCTGCTATATTTCCTTTCTTTTCTGCTTCCAGTTACTTCATTGGTTAATCCATAGCACATTCATCTGTGTTATGCCCTTCCATTTTTATTTCTTCTTTAGAGTTCTTACACTAGGGAGACTATACAATATTTACACATGTAGGTCTGGTTTATTTCACTTATGAGTATATGTTCAATATACATCCATTTATATGTGAAGTCTTCTAGCTTATCATTCTTTATAGCTGAGTAATATTCCATTGTATAAAAATACCACATTTTTTTCAACCGTTCTTCAAATGATGGGCATTTTGGTTGTTTCCAAGATTTGGCTGTCACAAATTGGGCTGCTATAAACATGACATCTGAAATTTTAATTTGTTTATCATTGATAAATAATTGGCTACACTTGTAAATGAATATGTAAACATTATTTTTTTCAAAAAATGAACTACTTGTAATTCTACAAGGTGGGTCTGGAGTTATTCTGTAAAATGTTGGCTTTATATTCTTACTTTCTACATCAAATTGGACAAAATAACAATACAAGCTATAATTGAAATATGAATGCTAACAAAGTCAAAAAATTCAAATGTTACTAGTAGCTATTGCTGTAAAAGAGATTAACTAGAAATTATGATGTCTGAAACATTTTCTTCCCATATATCTTAATCTTAGTTTACTGATTTTAACTTTTAGTTCTACTTTGCTTAATCCCTTTAATTTCTTCCTGCTCAATTTGTGACTTAGCTATTATTAGTCTGCTCACATCCGTGATTCTCTTCTACTTAAAAGGTTTCTGTCCAAGCCATACTTTATTGGTTTCAGTGCTTCCCTGGGCCATAATGTTAGATTTATAAGAGGAAATCTATGTATATTCAAAATGGACAGATGCAGAGGATAGCTCGGCCGTCTACGTGCCTGCTGGGCCCATTCAGGGACCGAGTTTAATCCCCAGGTTTGGCCCCCTGGCTGTGCCGTGTGGTCACTGAAACGGCATGGTCCTGCACAGCTGTAATCCCAGCATTAGGGAGACTGAGACAGGAGGATACTATGAGTCTGAGCTGCATAGTGGGACCCTGTACCAAATAGATTAATAAATAAAAAAGAATCTTAAAATATCTTTAAATATAGACAAATGCAAGGGTTCATGAGATATTTGCTTTATAAAGCAGTCATTAATTTTTCAGTTGTAACTTTAAATTTGTTAAATTCTCCACATGTATATAAACAGTTTCCTGTATTACATGCCCTTGGCTTTTGTTCATGTCTTGCAGTGAAGAAGAAAGGAAAGTAACTTTTTTATTATAGCAAGAATAATTTAAAAATAGTAGTATCCTTCCTCCCCCCCCTTATTGTCTTTTAAACCTTATTTTCTTAAAATGTTTTTTTTTCTCCAATATTAGAGTTTTATTCATTTGGACTTAATTAAATATATTCAGTTATAATAGTATGCTATGTGCAGTCAGACCTGAGATAAATTTTATGTTCCTTAACAGTGCACCTATTTCTTCACCTATTTGTGCTCAAAATAAATTTTTATAGTCACAAGATGGCCATGCTATTTTTATACTTAGTAAATTACTACAGAAACTATGATGTTATTTAGAAAATTCTAAGATAAAATTTTGTCAGGTGATAGAATAGAAGCATAGTCATTGTGTAGGAAGAACAATGTTTTTGGTACTCAACAACTGCTGTTCTAAGAACTGAGTTCCATAGGCGTGGAGAGAGCATCTGAGTCCATATGTCCTGGATGGAAAATAGCCAGTTGCAGCCCAAATATTTCCTTATAATGTTCACTAGCTTCCACAGAAAGTGTTTTACACTTAGATCAGCTCTTTTGGAAGGAAGAAATTTAGAACTAGAACAAATAATATTTAATGCTTACTTTATAAACCAATGGAAAGAAATCATGCCAGAAGCCACAACTTTAGCCCTAAACATCTGGTCATGATGAATTTGGAATCTTTATACTCTGATGATATGCCTTTGTTACGACTTGAGAACATTTCCCAGCCAACTCATTAAGCAGGTATGGCAGAAAATCCTGAACTAGACTGAGTTCCTGTCATCCATGAGGAATGCTGGACTTCTTCAGCTGGGAAGAACAGTCCTTTTGGACAGACTGGAGAGCCCTTTTGCCTTTATTGCACATGATGACAGTGTGTGACATATCGTTATGTTTTCTTGTGTTCTCCTTCCTTCTCCCCTAACACCTGTTTCTTTTTAGTTTAAATACTATTATAGAACAAATTTTAGCATAGGCCTGATGATATCTGGAAATTAATTGGTGTTTATCTTTAATAAAATTCTCAAGTAACCTCTGAAAGACAACTGATTTAATATTATCATCTGCTATTTTGGAATACTTGGGTATGGTATTTTAAGAAAATGAAGCACACTCAATTTGAACTTCTTTTTTAGGTGGTGTGGATAATATGTTATGGTATCTCATTTTATCCTTTAGGCCTCAACTCCTTA
The DNA here is from genome assembly GCA_004027025.1 of Myocastor coypus. Classification (NCBI taxonomy): domain Eukaryota; kingdom Metazoa; phylum Chordata; class Mammalia; order Rodentia; family Myocastoridae; genus Myocastor; species Myocastor coypus. Next base: position 11,705 of record PVJA010048036.1, on the reverse strand, counting down.
CTAAACACCATACAGAAAATATTAGTGATCATCATATGTGTAGGGACAGTTTGTTGCTAAGTGGCCGTTGTCCTGGTTTACTTAGAATATACCTTGAGATACTGAGAAAGCCACTTAAGGTGTCTTTACATGAATTTAATAAGTAGTGGTATCCTGAACTGTCAACTGAAAGTAGTCACATAGCTAAAAGGTTTTACTAAAAACTGTTTTGTTTTGAACAAAGATTAAATATTCTTCATGAGTCAGAGTAATAAAAAGAAATATTTATTTTGAGGATAAGCCAATTTAGATATTATTGGACATAATACAGACCACCCAGGCCTGAAACTTACTGTTTATAGTTATGGATCTTAAATCTACATATGTTTTTGATGAGTCAGAGCTATCTTTGTTCCAACTAGAAAGCTTGTGTCTGTAAGGAGTAATAATTTCACCTTCCCCACCCTTTTCCCCCACCCCGGGTTGTTAAAAATCTGCCAAGTAGGTTATTTTATATCCAGAGGGAAAAGGCTTCTTTCCCCTCGTAATAATAACACTGCAAAGTTATATTTATCAAAAACTGATGTTTAGTACTGTTAGAAAGCGCATAAATGCTTGCATTTCTCTTAAATCATTTTCATGTTTGTCCATTCAAATCAGCTGTATTCTGGCTTACATGTATATATGTGTCAGCCAAATATTTCTAGGTCATAGAATTTAAACTGGATAAGGAGGCTGATGAAGATAAAGCACTGATACATGGGAAGAAACATGAACTGAGGAATTGCAATATATGTATATATATACATACATATATATGGTATTTGACTTTATGTATATGGTTTTAATGTAAATAAGCTTCATCTCAAACTTCATTCTCTTGTGCTTTGTTATCAAATTATAGAATTCTTCAATGATTGATTGTAGGTACCCAATAGGGTCTAAATATATTTGCATTGTAAGCAATTTACCCCATGCTCAGATCTTTAACTTTTATCATATTATTGTAACTGCCATGCTCTTCAGCCCCAGTGCTCCTGCTTTGGAGCCAACCAACTATGCTGCACTGAATGCCTTAAAACTGTGCCCCAGGTAAACCCACTTTCTTTTTTCAAATTGTGGATTTTGGGTATTTGGTCTGAGTAACAGGGAAGCTGACCAATACACTTACATGAGAGAAAGGAAGAAAAACATACGGTAAAGAACAGAAGCGAAAAATCTTTTCACCTTTCAGTTAGATGTTTGTATCTGTTAATTTCTAAGATTCTTATTAAGGTAGGAGCCAAGGTCTTTATTGAAACTGAAGGAGAGAGTTAATAGCCTAAACACAGTGTATAGGATTTGAAATCCTTGTACTCAGATCAGAGCACAGTGATGGGCTTACTGGCAGCATTTGTGTGCCTTTGCCTCTAGTTTTCCTCAGCAGCGTACATTTGCTTAACTTAAGGAACAGAGGAAGTGGTAGTTTCATCTGATGGAAATTACTAGTGCAGTCATCTCAGCCATCCTGTATCCATACTTGCATGCTTCCTTTTTTTTTTTTTTTTTTGAAATAGGCTTTTTCTGTGTTGCACAGGCTGGTCTTAAGTTCTCTTCTGCTCTCATCCTCTTTTATAGATGAGTAAATTGAGGTACAGAGAGGATTTAACTAACCTGTCCAATATTCCACAGCTGAAAAGTGGCAGAGCCAGCACCTGGAGCTGTCTAGCTCTGGGTTCCACGCTCTTTCTCGTTCTGCTGTGTTCCGTGCGTGATGGCAAGAAGAGTATGTCCACCTCTCACTTGGGAGGCTGAGGCAGGAAGATGGATCACTGCAAGTTCAAGGCCAGCCTAGACTACATAGAAAAATATATATGCTCACATATATAAACACATATATGCATATACATAAGAATTAAGTTTTCTTTCATTTGATTTCTTATTTAAGTTACATGAATTTTTTAGCATTGACCTCAATGACAACAATGAAGAAACTCAGAATACAGTGATTAAACAAAAGAAAATTTTATTTATTAAAAAGGAAGTTATGTTGTTAAGTCCTAACCTGCTATCTCTTCCCGCAATCTTCTGAATCAATTTTGTTCTTAGTGTGAACTAAGATGACTGCTAAAATTACAGGTATCATATCTGTCTCTTAGGCAAGAGAGAAGGGAGGAAAAAGGAAGTGAGTCCTCTTGTCTGAATCAGTTTTCTTTAAGCAAAGCCTGAGGCTGCACTTGTGTTTGCATGCCCTTTTGTGAGCCTAGTGTTACTGGCCTTACTGTTCAGAAATTCCCTGTCCTCTGGCTAGCAGCATGCCTAACTGGAGCGGAAGTGGAGAGTGCCTATACGGATAACCACCATGCTAATGGTGTTTCTCTCAAATACCATCCTTGGTGTCTCCACCTTTTTAGGCAGGGTTTTTAACACTGATGTATAAAGGTACATTTTGAGCTGAGAATTTAAATAATCAACACATAGGAAGACAAGAATTGAGAAACATTAAAATGGTATATATATGTCACATAGTGAGGGTAATTCAAAATTCACATTGAAGAGGGAAGAGATGGTGTTTGCCACAGCTGGGCTTGCTTTGGCACTTGGCATTTTAAGAATTTGTAGTGAAATGATGAGTCAATGCTTCCACATGACATGTGTCTCATGGTGTCAGAACCAGTCCTGTTTTGTGGACTTCTGCTTTTTGTATGTGAAGGGGGTTTAATGGAATTTGTGTGTGTGTGTGTGTGTGTTTGTGTGTGTGTGTGTGCATGTATTTTAGGGAAGGGTCTACAGGGTGTTCAGGGTCTCACTACTGGATTGAACTCTTAGTGATTTGCCTGTTTACAGTCTCCCAGGAGCTGGGATTACAGGCATGCACCACCAGGCCCAGTCTCAATTGCTGTCTCAGAGCGCCCTTGGGGCAGGGCCGGCATGGCAGGCCTGGGGATTGAATCCGTGGCCCCTGCATCTGCTTGCAGGCACTTTAATGTGCTGAGCTATTTAGCCAGCCCTGGAAATGTATTTTTGCCCATTGAAAATAGTAGTAGCCTTAGTTATTTAACCTTGTTTTTTTGTTTAATTCATAGCATAGATTTCGTGAATATTTTTAGTGACATATCAAAATGTTTTATTTAAAGTAGAAAATAGTATGCGTGATGTACATTTCATAAATAGGTGCATAAAATAAAATGTTATAACCACTGTTCTCCTTTCCTTATCAGACTATGGGCTTGTTCTTTATCCATCAGCCATTACATTTTACGCACACTTTTTTTTTTGGTGGTACACGGATTGAACTCAGGACCTTGTGCTTGCCAGGCAAGCACTTACTCCACTGAGCTATCTCCCTGGCCCCTGTCAGCCATTACATTATAAGAACCTTAGTTAAAAAATAAAATGATGGAAGAATTTGAGCCAGAATGAGACAACTTTTTTTTTTTAATCTTTATTTTCAGAGTATATTAGGAAGAAAATTTTTACCTTAAGGGTGATGGATGTTGAGTGGATGCTCATGTATTAATCCATTATATTTCCCTTTTAATATTGTGTTTTTTCTCTCACTGTACAACTACTTAGTAAACCTAGTTTCATAGTAGCCTTAATGTTCTTTATTTGTTTGATTTGTTGCTTATAGAAACCTGATTAGAGCTTTTGGAAGTGGATTTTGGTTTGAAGTGATTTGTGTATTTAAAATGGATTCTAGTTGAGAATTTTCTCTAAAAAGTGTAACTTTCAGTTAGCATCTATAATCAAAGAACAACATATTTGAGAGCCCTATTCTAGTGTTTTTTAATCAGTATAAAGTTTTTGTTTCTGTAAGCTAATAATGGTAGATTTTCATGAATTTGTGTCATAATTTTTTGTATAGGCATGATTATAGATTCTAAAATTTGCTTTTAATAATGACTGGTTTTATGGAAGGATTTCATGTGTTTAAAAAATATTTTAGGGCTGGGGAAATAGCTCAGTAGAATATGCACTTGTGTGGCAAGCTCAGGGTCCTGAGTTCAATCCCGGGTACTGGAAAAATAAAGAAAAATAAAAAAAATAACTAAAAATTACTTTATACTCTTAAAATAGCAATTAGGCAAGTAGTAGCTTTTACTTAGCTGTCCTGCTACTCCATGCACCAAGTGTTCTTTAGAGAGTTCAGATGTTGGTCTTGCCATGTCACTTCCATGAACTACTGTTCTTTTCTTATAGTCACCAAAAAGCAAGCAGTTTCATACACAGGTTTGACTTACAGACTCATCAGACTTTCCTGTTTAAAATATGCTTAGTGACATAAATTTAAAAGAATAATATGAAGAACATTTTTTTAGTAAGGTATTGCCCTTGATTGTCCATTGCCTAGAGATTTCTTTTTATTCTCTTTGACAAAATTACTTCCTGAAAGGATAAAAGTGTTATCTTTAGATTTAAATCATATATACTTAAAGGAATATCTGTAAAAAGTCATATTTTTCTCATGTGAATTCTCAGTTGTACTTCCCTTAAAACTTGCTGTGTCAAGTCGCCTATCAGTTTACTTTTAAGACATTGTGATTGCTTCCTTTTTAACTCTAATGCTTAGGAAAAAAGCCCCATTGAAAATCATTCACCACCCCCACCCCATGTGTATAATCTCAGTTTTATTGAATTTAGGAGTTGCTTAGTTTGATTCATAACCAGTTCTGCAGAGTAATAATGTGGTCTCATAAACATTTTTTGAATTTCTGTGATGCTTTCATGCTCCCAAAGTCAATGAAAAGGACAGTGTATCCTACTGACCCTGTGCATCCTGTTAATACCCTGTTAACTTGAATTTTTAGAAAGTCACTTGACTTGCACACTGTAATTACTGCTGTGATTACCTGTGACTGCCTTGCTCAGTATTGGTAGCCACTAGCTGCATGTGACCATTGAGACTTGAGATGTGGGTAGCACAAACTGAGAGTGCTATCTTTATAAATCGCGCACCAGATTTGAAGATTTTACATATAAAAGAGGTAACCTCTTATGTAAATTATTTACTGGCGTGCTATCTTGGCTAGATTTGGTTAAGTAAAATATTTTATGAAGATTAATTTTCTTTTTATTTCAAAAATATAGCTTCAAGAAAAACTAAAATTACCTAGATAGCTTATGTATATTTCTGTTGTAAAACACTATTCTGGAAGATACAAGATGGTCTTTGTGGAGACTCTAGTCTCAAGATTATAATGGTGCTAATTGATACTCTGATTGATTCTGGAGCCCCCACTCTTTTTCATTATTGTAATGTTAAAATTTCTAATTAGAGTTTCTAAAGCCACTTATTTTGGAACATAAAACTCTTGGGAAAAAAAATATATATTAATCTCAGGGCATGAAACACACTGCTTTTTCTTAAAAAACAAACAAACAAACAAAAACCTAGCCTTTAAGCTTTTTTTTATATCTGGATCTTCTTATTTGTGAAGTTGGACCTTTCCATCTGGTATAGATATTATCTTGCCTTTCCTCATCCTTTTTAAAGAATTCAGACTTAATTAATTTTATCTCAGAGACTTCATGTATTCCATTCAAAGCTTTTGACCTCTTAATAGTTGGATTTTTATCTTCATTGGGACCAGAATGGTAAAGTAGAAAGAATGTAGTATCAAGAGTCAACACCTGTAGGTTTTAGGTTCCTCACTTACAAGTTGAACAATTTTGAGCAAGATATTTTCTTTCTAAGCTTCCTTTTATCTGCAAAATCAGTATTGTGAGGATTAACTGAAACATCACACAAGAATTTGTTACCTGTCCATGGTCTGACTCAAAACTTTACAATCTTCTTCCCAACACTATCGGGCTTCAAAATACTCTACTTCCCTTGTATCTTTTATTCCTTGCTGCCTTGACTTATAATTTCCAGTAATTTTTATCCTTCATTGATATTCTTGGTTCTTTCTCTTCTTAGTTCTTCTAATAATTGTGGTTATGAAGAAATGGAGAAAATATTCCGATGCTCAGTGACTCATGGGTTATGAATTGATAAACCCATTGTAAACTGAAAATATTAAACTGGACATACATTTAATACATTAATCTGCGAATATCAGTGATTATCAACACAGTATACTGTACAGAGTTGTTTTCTTCCCTGACTGGTACCTATAGCTCACTACTACTAAATTTTGAACTTGAATTATGGTTTATAATGAATATGTATTGTTTTTATACCATCATAAAGATGACAACTCAAATTGAACCACTGTAAGTTAAGGATTTTCTCTCCCAAAGTGGCAATCATCATTTGGATTTTGCACCTAATTTAAAAAAAAAAAAATTGTTAGCATAGATTCACAAAAGAGTTCAAAGCACCAACAGGGGAGACAGAATTACAAGAAATTGTAGGAAATGAGACCCAAGGGAAAGCAATAGAGGAGCTTAACATATGCTGACTATCTGCCATATTCCAGACATTGCTCTGGATATGTCGTGTATATATTACCTCATTTTATTTTATACTCACCAGTCTTTTAATATTTTAATTTATGAAGAAGGAAATTAAATAACAGCCATGTTCCCAACTTGCTCTTTGTTTATTTGAACGCTTATTATTTATCTACCCCCATTGTTCAGTCAACAGTCACCTTTGTTTACTTTGGACATTTGAGTTCTGTGCTAATTATGTAGAGTTAGTCTCAAGTGTTCTAGCGAAAGATAAAGCCTGAGCGTTTTTAAACATGAATACCACAGATGAGACTTGTGAAGTGCACTAAGCAGTGTTTGAGGAAAGAGATTTTCACACCAGTTTTCAGAGTGGTCTGAAGGGGTAACTCAGGAAGCCTTCCCAATCTAGGGATGTCAGCAGAGATCTCAGGTCTGAAAGCTGCTGAGTGCTAACAGTGAAACCTTTCCCAATCCCTGATTTTCTTTACCATATTCCCTTCAGGCCCAGCTTTCACGGTTTTCCCAGCTATTCCTTTTACTCCGTGGCAAAGCTAAAGTGATAATTGTGAATCAGGAATTGTGCCATTACTTTAAGGACTAAATTCAGATGTAAGTGAAATATCTTTGTAAATGTCTTAGAACAGTGTCTGCCCGCCTCCTTCAAAGGCTTTTCCACTGTCTACATGCTTGTGCTTTTGAGCTCATATGTATCTTTTTTAGACTTTACCAGAACATTTCTGTCTCTGACATTTTTGGAAAGGCACAGATATGCTAAATATCTTATGATGTAAAGACTTGGTGCAAAAATTCTGCACTGACTTAAATGTAGAATGAGTAACTGATCTCTTAAATACCATGTCTTGAACTGTGTATTATATAAGGCTAGAGAAGGCACTTACTATACATTGATTTACAAGTCAACTAGTTTCTGGAGAACTCTTTATTTCTAAATTGATTAAATAACTTTTAATTAACCTTCCCTTAATCCTTTTGTTTTTTCTTATTATTTACGTAAATAAGTCTTACAGAAGTCCTCACCACATTCAAGCACTTAGATTTTTTCCATTAGGAAACAACATTACCATTGCTTCAAAGAATTAAAAGAGTCATTTCCATAAGAATCATTTTCTTTGCTGTGCTCTGTGGTCATCCTTCATGTTTTTCCTGGATTCTCCTTTTTATCCTTCTTGAATCTTGCTCCTGAAGCTGAACTCCTTTCCTTCTTTCTTTCTTTCTTTCTTTCTTTCTTTCTTTCTTTCTTTCTTTCTTTCTTTCTTTCTTTCCTTCCTTCTTTCTTTCTTTTCTTTCTCTCTTTCTTTCTTTCTTTCTTTCTTTCTTTCTTTCTTTCTTTCTTTCTTTCTTTCTTTCTTTTTCTTTTCTATAAATCTGAGAAACAAAATAGACAATGGCATGGAGTCAAAAGTAAGTTCCTGTATTTAAGTGCAAGCACACATTACAGCTTCTTGAGGCCCAAGCCTGCCTCTTAAGACCTTTGGCTGTTGGGTGAACCATATGTTCTAGGCAAGGAAAGTTGACCAACTTTCAGGATGTTGGGTTGTGATACACCATTGACAAAAATACATATAAAAAAATAGGACTTTGTGTGTTAACTTTTTGTCCAGCAGGACACTGAAAACCTAAAATATAGCCCACACATACAAATTTTTTTTTGAAAACCCAGTACTTTTTTTTTTTTCACCAAGCTAAAGCTGCAGAATTAGGACAACCATGCTAGTCTGACTTTTTCAGAAAGGCTCAAATATGCTAAATATCCCTATGAGATTTAGAATACTTGTGGCAAATTTTCTTCCAGATATTTTTCTGCAGCCAAACTTCCCAGGGATCTCTAATCATTTAGCCCTAAAAGTGCATCACTGTCTGCATTTTGGAATGATAGTATTTTTTTTGTATTTAAAATTTTTTTATTTTAATAAGAAATAGTGTGACAGTTTCAAAACATGTTAGAAGTACATTCCCAATATTTGATACAGTGCATATTGTTGTCCTCCTGGTAGTTACACAGAGCACAGGGTGTAGATGTGATAATTTTTCTAATCATTATTGGTACAGAAAATTTCTTCTCATTGAAATAAGAGAAAGTAGTTGTATACATAATCCAATGTTCTATAATCACAGTGGGTTATTGGCAAAACTGGCAATGTTGGAAGCTGTTGACGTAAGCCTTTTACAGCTCAGCATACTAATCTAGGTTTACATGTTATGCCTTGTGGTTAAACTTTTCAGCTGGGTGGTTAAGGGCAAGTTAAAGCAAGAGCTGTATAACAAAACATGCAACTTTTGTATCTCCCAAGGTCAATCACATCCCCTCAGGATTTACTTTGAAACCATGTACAGTGCTTTGTAGAACTGTTGTGTCAGCCATCTAGATGAGTTACAGCCATTGCTTGACTAGTTTGCTCTCTGTGAAAGCCTGAGAGAGTGTTTTCTCTCTAGGTGACTCTCCTTAGGCACACTATATACCTTCAGTCCTTTCCTCTGTAGCCCCATAACCTCCTTGAACAGTAAATTTGGGAAACAACTGATGTTATAGCGTAGGTTCTCTTATATGGTGAGTCCTCACTGACCTTGAAGGGCTAGGGCCAGAATATTGGCTATCCTTGTAGCCCTTCATTTTCTCTAATTTTTGTTCTATAAACTTATATTCTTAATTCTCCAGAAGAAAAGCTTAGTAATACTATTACTCTATAATGTAGGTACTTGAGCTTAACATTACTGTCTTTCTGAGTATCAAACATCTTAGACTTAACTTGGAATTGGTATTATCTATCAGTCATTGATATTCTAATAAATCTCTATAGAATGTGATAAAAACACACATTTTTACACAGAAATTTAGAAATCTAAATATATACAGAATTGTAGTTTATCAGTCCTACAGTATTTTTTCTAGTCTCTTGGATTAATAATACTGTTTTTAACTCTGCAGCATTTTAGTTGACTTAAGCAAATGAACAAAAATTTAAAAGACTGGCTGTTATCTAAGACAGTATTTGAGGAAGCCATTAAGATATAATTAGAACTTGGGGGACAATCCACTCGGGTCCCCCTCCTGTTCTTCTCTCTGACAGGAGCTTTCATTCCCCCAATAAGTCTATTCTGCTCATAAAAATGATACAATTAGAATTTACCAGTATAAATTTTTCCTCTTAAGAGAGCTTTCATTATATCCCACAGGTTTCAGATATCTCTATCTATCTCTATCTCTGTCTCTATCTCTATCTATCTATCTATCTATCTATCTATCATTAGAGCCAGGTGTGGTGGCACACCCCTGAATCCCAGCACTCTAGAGGCTAAGGAAAATAGTTGCAAGTTTAAGACCATCCTGGGCTACAAAGTGAGCTCAAGGCTAACCTGAATTGTGTAGGGAGACCCTGCCTCAAAATAAAACAAAATGTGTGTGTGTGTGTGTGTAGTTAGGATTGCTTATCTTGTGCTCATACTTCACCTTTCTCCATCTTTAGAATGGAAAATGTATAACCATAAGCATGTGTGTTTACAAATATATATGTATATTTCTCTATATTTTATTGATATATTTGTACACATAGAAGCACATATACATATATGATCTTGTTTACTGCTTTGTGTGTGTGTGTGTGTGTGTGTGTGTGTGTGTGTGTGTGTTGCTAGCCATTGGAGTTGAGAATCCTTAACTTTTGTTAACTTCTTTAAAATGTTTTAAAACATTTTTTGACAGACTCATATATTATATTTGCATGTTAAGTATCAAATAGCATGTATATTTCACGTTTTGAAGCTAGCAAAGCAGGAACCTCATGTAGAAATTCACCCTTGAAAATGTATGTAGTCGTGTATATGATATACTCTTGTCATTTGCTATATATCTACTTTACTCAGATAATTTTCACATATCGAAACATTGTAATTTTAAGTAGATGAGCTACCTGGCAGATAGAACATAATTTTTAATATTTGACTATTGAGTACTCTCATTTGCATTAGAAGTTCTTTTACTTTGGGTAGAATGATAATTACTCTTGACAGCCTTAACTGTTAATAAATATTGGTGAATATTTAACTGCATGATTGAGTGAGTAAGTGAAGAGATGTCAGAAATGCCCGTCTTGGGAACTTTATGATCTGATCCAGATCCTTTGCTGGGTCATCAATCCTAGCAGTGTGTGTCAGTAGCGTTCCCATCCCCACCTTTCACATTGTAATCTCTGTAATACGTCATGCAGGATATGTGAAATATTTCCTAAAAGATCAGAGACCTCTTTATAATATGCATACTTGCATCTCAGTATACATTCATCCACCTTATAAATATACAGAAACTAATGGGACTTTATATTGAAGATAATCTTTGAAAGTGCTGATTGAACATTGAGATGATTGATTGAAAACTAAAGTTTTTAGAAACTTAAAATCAAAATGCAAATTTTAGAATTGTTATTAAAAATGAATCCAACAAACTTGGCACTTGATTAAGAGTAAAATTACTCTATAATTCAGGGGTGTTTTCTGTTTTATTTTTAGTTACTGCGTGATAAACTTTCTTCCATTATGTATTTTCTAAGTGACTTATATGCTGTGCCCTGTAAAGCATTTGAATGATGTAACTAAGCAATGTGGAATTCCTGATTTCTTCAGTAATTAGTAAAGAATGAAATTCAGAATATACATACACATTTATTTAAATACATGCTGTAAAATATTATTTAATATTTTGCAGACAAGCCTATTTCTAATGCCAGGGCCAGAAAGACTAATACCAGAAGTGAAAGATGGAGGTTCATGGGGAGTGGTCTGCTGGTGGCATGTTATGAGATGATAAAGGTCGTTAATGGTCGTTAACAGGCCATGGGCTGTGGTTTCTTAATCTGTAAAGTGTGGTCTAATACTACCCTTTTGGCCAGCAGGATTCCAGTGTTCTGACTCTCAGTTTCTACTAAAATACCAGTTAAATTCATAATCTGGGAGAAGTAAGCTGGAGTGTTTAACATGAATGCTTTTTCTTTTGAGGTCAGAATATTTTGTGAGCCTCTGTTAAGAGGAAATAGCAGTTTCCAAAGGCTTCTCAAGTGTCTTTGCTCAATTACTCACAGATACACCTTTTCTTTATTTTAGATCTATTTGGTATTAAATAAGCAATAGTTTGTGAAAAATTATAGCCCAATCTTGTGCTGTCAAATGGCTACTCATTTTGTTCAATTTGAAAACTAATTGCCATATTATCTGATGACATAGATGCCAGTATGCATTTAAAAATAAATTAATTTTGATTCAAAGATTCTATTTACTTGAAAACATTTCATCTTTTTTTTTTTTTTTTTTTTTTTTTTTTTTTTTTTTTTTTTTTT